>JAJIBD010026137.1:0-36467 GCA_021461705.1 Cryptotis parvus | reverse complement strand
AAGAAGGCCAAAAGCCAAAAGCCAAAAGCCGTGCCAGGAGCCAAAAGCTGAAGGCTGAGGAACCAAAAGGTAAGCAAAAGGTGAAGGGGCTCAAGGCAGCCCCCTCATATACACCAAAGTAATCCAATCGGAGGTTGTCATGCCAACAAAGAACCCTAAACAGAGTGTAGGGCCACACCCTATTGCAGGTATAAACAAAGGTTACACCAAGGACTAACCCTGAGATTATCTCTTATGTAAAACACTGGAGAGAGAGGGGCAGATATAAAAGTAATACATCTTAACTCTCATGAGCTTCATGTAATCTAGATGGTACCCACTAGGTCCTTATATTATCTGTACCAGGGTGATTCTGAGTATTTGTTCTCATGTACTGAAAGGGTCACTCTCGCCTGCTTAGAGTAAACTAGTATGATCCTTCCTATAGTCTTCTTATAGTCCCAACGTAGCTAGGGTGGTAGTCTCCTGGTAATTCCTTACTGTCCCACGCTAGGTGCAGTGGGTAAAGAGGAGCTGTGCCCAATTCAGAAAACATAGAAGTCTTAGTAGATGTATAAGCCGTGAAGTTATTCAATCAAGGTGACTTCCGTAACTGCCACACCCTCTAGTAGTGCTTACATAGAAGAGAGATCTCATTAGAATGAACCTTGGCTTAAATAAGATTAAGCTGGGAGTGAGCAAAACAACAAACTCCCAGATATAAACATGTCTCCTCCAACAGCCAACCATCAGAGTTTTGTGTAAACTCCTCGCTTATTTTCACTCTACATCGCTCTTAAGGTGCAGTTCTCCAAATTCTATCCTTCTAAGAAAACACTTTTTTCTCATGTCTATACATTCGTTATCCTCAGTAGACACAACTCCCTTTGCTTGAAGGCTGAAACTCTGTGTTATGCATTTGTATACTCCAAGCACAGAGTCCGGGTGAAAATAAATAAATTCTTAAATTAGCCTCATGACTGAATGACCCACCAGCACGATGAGGCTCATCTGGGGATGATTCATGATCTAAAGACGGATATAATCAGGCTATAATCAGATGTTTGCACTTTCATCCACGACTGGTGGGTGCGGGGTGTGCCTGGGTGGAGGGCAGAGCGAGATACGCTGTCTACAAAGCAGAGAGTAAATGACTGATGATTATGTGAGCTTTTTTTTACCCTTT
The DNA here is from genome assembly GCA_021461705.1 of Cryptotis parvus. Taxonomy (NCBI): domain Eukaryota; kingdom Metazoa; phylum Chordata; class Mammalia; order Eulipotyphla; family Soricidae; genus Cryptotis; species Cryptotis parvus. The sequence continues at coordinate 35,302 of JAJIBD010026137.1, read as the reverse complement.
TTTTCCAGTCAACTCTTTCCTGAGAATGAAGGACATAGAAAAGCTGCCCTAGACCAGTGTTTCCCAAAAGTGGTGTGGAGAATGGTCTAGGGAGAGTAGCCTTAGGTACAATAGGGGCTACTTCTTGTTTTCACTGAGAGGGTAGACTAAGAGAACACTGGGTGCAAAAAAAATTTCTTTTATCTGAAAAGGGGGTGGTAGGCCTGGCAAGTTTGGGCACCTCTGGTTCTTTGAACCACACCCAACGAACCTAAAGACAATATTCTAGGTCTTCTAATATTCAAATTCTCTCTTCAACTCATTTTCTTCCGCTGGGCTGATGGATGCTGTGGCTGCTCCATGGTTTGAAATCACCAGTCTATAGCTCAGAGACAATTCTCAGATCTAAAAAAGCACCGAAAACCACCGGCTACCATTTTACTGTAATTCATGTTTCGTTCAAGTTTACCCTAGGGAATACCTAGACTACCGGACTAAAAGCTATTTGAGAAAAGCAGAAATTACCATTTCACAGATCCTCCACAATCCCCAAAAGTTGTTCTTTATGAGAACAGGCCTACAAAACACTACCTGAATTTAAAAAAGTCCCTACACCTGCCAACTGTGTCCCTGCTCTCCTCTCGCACACCACTCCAGGGCCACCGGTCATGAACAGAGCCACACGGCCATGGTGCTTATGTCTACACCTGCGGCCCCACAGCGGTCCTCACATCAAGCTGTGCACTTCCAAGTAATGGGACCCAACCGAAAGCAAGGAGGTATGGAGATGGAATCAAACTGGGAAGTCCCTGGAAAAAGAATACCCCAGTTTACAAATATCCATTAAGTTGCAATTCAATTAAAGCATCTGAAAGGAATCCATAAGTATCAGCAGGCCCTGTAATTGCTTAATTAAGGATAGAAGCCCAGCAAACACAACCACAATAACAGCCTGATTCATTAGCACCTCTGTGATAGCGGAATGGGATTTCTCACTTAAACATACATTGGTTTTAATTGTATAATTTGGTTAGGCGCTGGTAATCAATGGGGATCCACCATTGCTGGGGCAGAAGACGAGGAAGCCGTCCTATTCACCTTCCCGCTCCTCTCCCCATGTGAAGTTTTTGGTCAACTGGAACAGGCAGTTGATATTCCTGTTAGGATTGACTGGAGAAGAGACTTAAAGAGAAAAGGGAAGAAATGAGGCAGTTTCTTCCAAGGGGATTCAGGATGCAAGGAGACAGAGCCAAACACCTAACCCCCCCCACTGAAATACCTTCTACCACCATTTATCAAATCCCAGCTACCCTAATCGCATTCCTTCTCCTAACACAGCTTCAGATGTGATATACCTTCAAAGAGATAAACATGAGAACTGTGGAAGGGCAGGTGAAGGGCAGCCTCATTTTTGAGCTTGTTTCATGTCACTGGGGGAATTTATGAGTCACCTGCTGTGATCCACAAGGGATCCCCTGCTCACCCCATCATCCCACACCCAATTCCTCCTTTAGCAAGTCCTACATTAACCCAAAAAAAGACAGAGCTATGTAAATCTCTCAGGGCATTATGTCCAAGTAGTGATGAAGGAACCCAGCAATTCCTTTTGCTCTGAAACCTCCACTCACTAATCTCTTCTAATAATCCAGACAGGTGAGAAATAAGCCCCAATCTGATGTTTAGTTTGCACAATGACATCCTGAACCCTGTGGTGAGCCAGAAGCCTTAAAGCTTAGAGACGGAAAAGAACAATACCAAAGGGCTGAGAAGGTAACTCAGGGGGCCAGGGCGTGTGCCGGGAACAGCATCACAGATTTATCAGGCCCACTTGGTGGAGCGCCATGGTAAGTGACCTCCAGGTCCCCGTGAGCAAGGAATGGAAGATTCACGACCTACCCCACTGCTCACCCCATATACAAGGAACAAGAAAGGCTACAGCAGCAAGACCAAATCCTTGAAGGCTGGTGGTGTCATTTGATACAAACAAGGGCCAAAGGTTACCAGATAGTAGGCATGTGCCTCGGTATCAAGACACACAGTGCAACCTAGCTCTCTCTCTCTCTCTCTCTCTCTCTCTCTCTCTCTCTCTCTCTCTCTCTCTCTCACACACACACACACACACACACACCTGAACAGAAACGTAAAAGCTGTGGTTGCTATGGAAAAAATGTTGGGGAACCACTAACTGCTGAATGAGTAACAAGATACTTTTGAGGGGGACCCCTGTGAGCTCAGGCCAAGTCTTCCACGTGGAAGACAGGGAGGCACGGCTGGGCCACCATGGCAGGACGAAGCCCCTGACCAGTCTCCGTGCACAGGAGTGCGCCACTCTGCAGCTCAACCAAACCCATGCCTGGTGCTCAGAGGACTAAGGGGCAGGAGCGTCCCTGGAGGCACTGACCAGGGGAGCTGCAGTGGACTCTGCCCAGTCCCACCTGCTCTGCCATCTCGACAAGCAATCCTTCCACAGACAGGGGTGCAGGAACCGTGACAGAGGCCAGCTGGCCCGGCCAAATGCCACTCCCTCTCAAGCTGTGGGCTGTCTGCCCTCCCCAAAGGCCATGTGAAAAATGAAAATGTCCATCCCACCTTAAAATCTGGAGGGCCCTCCAACAGACATAGAAACAACGAGAGCAGTGCCGCAGGGATTGCTGAACCATTTTGACTATGCCCTTGAGAAGCGGAACCTGCGCCCCTCCTGGCAGCAGGCACGCCATGTCCAGTGATGTGCCACAGTCACTAGTGCAAAAGCTGTCCCCTCCCCTGGCAGCAGGCACACCATGTCCAGTGATGTGCCAGTCACTAGTGCAAAGCTGTGATTCTAGGGTCACTCGTCCAGTGAACAACTGGCCACCGCAGTTTCGCCCCTGGGCCCACATCTCAGCTTTGCAGCTGGTATCAGTAGGCCAGAGGCCATAGGGAGAGCCCCCCACCCCTATGGACTCCATCCACCCAGACAATCCAGATCCTCTTGGCCACTGTTCTTATTACCCATTTTCTCTGCATGGTAAGTGACCTCAGGTCCTTTCCTAGTTCCGCACTCCACACAGGCAGGCAGTACTTCTCATGGCCCCCCTTGCGGCAGCATTTCTCACCCTATCTTTTGTGCAATCCCTCATTGGCCAAGAAAATTTTGTTGAGATCCATATTCTATAACTGATAGTTGGAAAGCAACAAGTTTATCAAAAGGCTTTTGCAACTGTAGTGGCACCGTCTGCTCCAATCTCAAATAAGAATCAAGGTCACAAAAGTACTCAAGGTGCTGATATCCTTGGGCTGTAAGCTTGACCATTCAACTTTCACATTTCTGGGTCTCTCTCTCTCTCAGTTGAAGTGGGGGTCTGGGTTAAACCCAGCAGCGCCAGGGGCTAAAACCAAGGGCAATACCAGGCTTCTGTTCAGAAGATTATGTAGTGGCATGGATGAACCATCACTATGCAAGGCAAGCACCTCAATCCCTGTTCTATCCCTCTGGCATCTGGATTATGTTTCCATTTTGTTTGATATTATGAAAAGCAACTTATTATTTTTTAAATTTTGTTCCTTATTTTTCACATTTACTTCCCATTGGTCTAAATCTGCCTGTAGCAGAAACCAAATCTAGGTGAAACAGTACTGACAAAAAATGTTATTCATAGTTTACTAGCAGTAAGTTGGACAAAAACTATAGCTTTTTTGGGGGGAGGGGGGAGCACACCTGGCAAATGCTCAGGGCTTACTCCCTGGCTCGGTGCTCAGGTATTGCTCCTGGTGGGCCCTGGAGACCAGAAGAGGTGCAGGGAATTGAACCTGGATCAGCGTGGGCAAGGCAAGGAAGCGCCTATCTGCATTCCTGCTGCTCCCGCCCTCATCCTCTAGGTTTAGACTACTTTTATCTTTCCGATAAAACCTGACATTACTGACTCCCTTTCGAAATTCTAATTTCCCTTGGCTTCCAGAAGACTCCTGAGATTTTCCTTCCTCATCTATTTGCCATGTCTTCTAAGTTCTGTCTGAATCTTTAGGGCATCTCCTCAGAGGCTGGAGTTTTCCAGAGTGTTTGTTTCTCCGAAAGAACTCTCCGGACACTGAAACTACTTCAGCTGGTGCCTATATGCAACGTGCGACTCTGCCACTTGAATAATTTGCCTGGCTCCTCTGCTCCACCTGAACACTTGCATGGATGGCTCGAATATTCAAGGTTCCCAACAGACCAGCGCCTGTTCCAAATGCCTGCTTTTCTTCCAGTGTTGCCCCAGCCAGTGAAGATCACAGGCTGGCCCGCCACTCAGCCTGTAGGATCCTTTACTGTCTCTCCCCACACGACACATCATACCCACTCCTTACTCCTAAATCCAGTCATTTCCTTTCCTGAGTGACTTCCACCTAAAGACTTGGTCAATTCTGCCTCTTCTCCATTTTTGGACTCATTCTCTTTGCCTGTTAACTCCTCCTCCCAGCCCTCCGCCACACATCCCAGAATGAACTGCTTAGCCCTGGGTTTGGATGCTACTCCCTTGCATGCATGCTTTTTGCGGATGCAAAAAATCAGCAGTACCCCTAGAGCGCTGTCTTCTTTAAGCAAACAGAAAGTGATGGTGCCCCTTCTCTCGCCCCACGTCCTGCTTCACTTTGATGCCTCTGCAGTGAGTGAAGATTCATAGTCTAGCCTGCGGGATAAAGTAGTTCCAGTCTGGGGGGCCGGAGCGATAGCCCAGCGGGTAGGGTGTTTGCTTTGCACGTGGCCGGCCCATGCCGTCCGGGTTCGATCCCCCGGCATCCCATATGGTCCGCCGAGCACCGCCAGGAGTGATTCCTGGGTGCGGAGCCAGGAGTGACCCCTGAGCGTTGCCGGGTGTGACCCAAAAAGGGAAAAAAAAAGTAGTTCCGGTCTGCACCCCTTCTTTGCTCTTTTATGCTTTATCAATACCTATGGGTTCATAGTTGCCTGGGCACCAGGGCATCTCGAAAACTCTACACCTCTACATGGCGTCTACCTAGAGTGCTTCTCCCCACCTACACTGCAGACGCCTATTTGTCCTTCATAACATGCTCAGCCATCAGACCATCGTGGAAGAACGAGCTCCACCCTCCAGAAACCAATCTCTCCCTCGCTTTAGCTCCTTCTAAGTCTTGTAAGCAATTTTACTGTTCTGCCTGGTGTCCAGCCCTGCAGCCACTTTCCTTGTCTCTTCTCCCTCTAGAGCAGTGCGCTTCCCAAGGGGGGGCAACACTGCCCCCATGGGTGCAGGTTTGGGAATGGTCCCAGGATAGGGTCGCACTCCACTGGTGCAACATAGGAGGACGGGGGAGATGAGGGAAGCACGATCACTTTCTGTTTGCCAAAAAGAAGGCAGATCTCTAAGGGTACTGTGGAAATTTTTACTTCTGAAAAGAGGGAGGGAGGCCACGTGAGCCGTAGGGAATCTCTGCTCTAGAGTTTCCTAATAACGAGCATCACATCTGCCTGTGCCTATGATTTTCTTTTTTTGTGGGGGTCACACCCAGTGTTGCTCAGGGTCGCTTCTGGCTCTGCTCTCAGGAGTTACTCTTGGTGGTACTCAGGGGATCATAGAGATGCCAGGGATCGAACCTGGGATGGCGGCATGCAAGGTAAATACCCTGCCTGCGGTACTATTGCTCTGACCTCAAGTGCCTATGATCTCTAAACCAGGTTTCAGGACAATGCTCCCTGCTGCAGAGTCGCAATCATTTTCCTTTCACTGAACTCACTGATAGTCAGAAGGAGGCTGAACCAACTCCTCGACTTGGTTTATTTCCATTAGCAGCAGAATGGCTCTTGTGGAAATCTTTTCCCCCATTTGCATTTTAGTTTTATGGGCCACACATACTCCTGGGATCATACAGGGTGTCCGGGATACAACTCAGATAGGCCGAGTGCAAGGCGCGCTTGACCCACTGTACCATCTGCCCCGCCAAGAATCGATTCCTCATCTCACAACCCCTCACAATGGTTCTGTGAGAAGCTCTCTCCAGTGAGCTGGTGTGTAAATTGAGGCTTGAGGGAGCCAGGGTCTCTGCAGGCACTCGTCCAGGAGCACAGGCCTGATTCACACCACAGTCTGCTCTCGCATGACTCTCAATGTCCTAAATCCTTACAGTTTCTAAAGATGCCAGAAAACACATATGTGGCAGGAGGAAAAGGTGAAGGCTTCTATTTTTATCATGCATTTGGTTCTGTAATCTATCTTTCTGAATGGAAGTGAACTCAAGGCAATGCCAGGTACACAGAGGAATGGGCTGATGCTGAGCTGAGTGACGGGACTGCTGTGTCCAAAAACAAGTTCCAGTCAGAAGGTTTCCTGCAGGAGAGACTCTGGCCAAGCGAGGTCTCAGCTCAGAGCCAGCTGGTGCAGGGAGTCTGGAGATTAGAAGCCAGCTCTTCAGTGTTTTCTTTCCCCTATTATAGATCTGTGGCCAAATTTCCCAGAGAGAATAGTTCTGATTCTCTTTTTGCACCTCTGGGATAAAGCTCTCTGCTGCCAAAAGGAAGCTTTTGTTTTGCAGATAGAGAGCAAAAAGATGGGTTGACTGAATTCCCTCATGTACTCTGACAAGAATTCACTGCTGAGGAAAATGCTTCAGAACGAGGAAAAGGGCAGAACACACACACACACACACACACAGCGCGCGCAGAGCTGCCCACTGGGCACACTCACACCCACAGAATCAAAGGCACAGCTCTCCAGGAGGGTGTGGGCTTGTGTCTGTTCAGAAAGGCCCGGCACTGTGGTGGCGCCTGACGCCTCAGGAGCACATTGCCAACCAGGGCCGTGCCCAGCGCCGGGCGCACTACACTGTGTGTGCACTGAGTGATTTCGCTCACGTAACAATCCATTTAGCTGGGGCCTGAGGGGAGCCCCTTATCCAGAGAAGAAACTATCTGTGCCTTCCAGGGAAAAGAAGGCTGAGGCCATCTGGCAGGGGGACAGCAAGCAGGCCTCCCATGGCAAATTCTGCTCAGGAATTTAAGCAGAAATGCTGAGGCAACAGGACAACCGCAGAAGGGGATGAGCACGGAGAGCAAAACACAATGGGCTCTGTCCTTTGTGAGTGAATGTTTGTGTGTATAGGGGTGGGAGGTGCTAAAGGAAAATGACACTTTTGCTCAAAGATCACAGTCTCTGTGAAGCACTGACTGGAAATAAATAACTTTATTATTTGCCAGCAGAGGAAAGAAATGAAGCAGTTTGCTTCTTGAATGCATAAATGTAAACTGCTCCAAGCACACACACTTCCTGGCTGGGGAGATACCAGGACCAAGGCCCAGACCACATTCAGTCAGGAAAGAAAAGGAGCAAGGTTTGCCCGAGCATGTCAACCTTGGTGCAACAAAGAAATACTACCGAGGCAGGAGCCTGTGAAGGGCATGTCAAGTCTGGCCTTTCACAAAGGATTCGGATCCTAATGACATTTGAAAAGAATAAAAGACAAACGGTATTGCCTGGGGAGCGCCAAGGGGCAAGGTGTCTCGACTCTTCTGCAGCCAGACTGTGACTAACACGCGGCGGGCCAGCAGGCCAGCAGGCCCACACTGGAAATGCCTCGTGGGAACACTAGCCTCTGGCAATTCCCTGCAGGTGCGACCTTGGTGGCTCAGGTCCCAGGATAGTATCTGCTGTCTCTTAACTCCTAGGCTAGGGAGACGCGCTTGACAGGGTGGCTCTGCATGATGGAGCCCAGGATTCAAGATCCAAGTTTGGTGCCTGCACCACATGCTTCCCTGAGCACCGCCATGAGAAACCTGCAAGCAGAGTCAGTGTTACATGGCGCCTCTCCCCCGCCACCCAAAAAACCAAACAAAACCAAAAGAAATTCGGCTACTTTAAATCCTATGTCTTTGCAGGTAGAAATGAGTAACAGGAAAGGAAGAGGGTGTGGGCTGGGGCTACAGTGTCTGAGGGAGCCAATACCTCAGTGACAAACTACATAGGGTCCGGCACCAACAAAAAAACGCTTAGGTGCAAGGGAGGCAAATGACATCTGGAGTAGACTTCTCAGCGCCAGGAAGAACGTTCAGAGTAAGACAGGACACAACAAGGTAAGGAATGGTCAGAGTAAGATAGAATACAACAAGGTAAGGGAATGTTCAGAGTAAGACAGAACACAAACAGACCTACCTGCAAGTAGGAAGGTGATAAGGCAAGTTTCCTTTGGCAAATACAGTTTGAGGCGAGAGCCACTGAAGACGTACTCCACCACAGACTCGGGAGCGGCCTGCCCGCTGGAGGAAGGGCAGGAACTGCTTTGCTTTTTGAGTATCCTGGAGGAGAAAAGATATGAATCGTGAGTTAAGTGAAGGAATCCCAGTATACATTCTTTTCCCTCTAGTCTATGTCACAGAGAATTGGGCTGACACCAGGGAAGACCAAATAACTCTATGAAATTCGCTACTGTGGAAACCCTGAAATAGACAAGCCGCGCATGCACTTTCATGACAGACAGTAGTTTCGAGAATGACCTCTCTTGAGTCTTTACTGGCACTCTGGACATACAAAGAAGATGCTTCCAAAAGGACAGTTTCTCTTCTCAGGGGCAGGAGAAAGCCTGTTTTCCTTTAACATAAAGCTAAGGGAGAGAAGGCAAATTTGTCAGAGGTCTAGGAAACATTTAATTTTCATTAAATACGTGCGAAGGGTTGAGGCTGTAGTCAGGTGGTAGAAGTAAGCTTCAAAGAGCGAGGCCCTGGGTTTGATTGGTAGCAGCCCAGAGCTTTCTGAGCGCTGCCGGGATGACCACCAAAACCATGAAAAGTTTGAAAAAGTATGGGGACCAGAGAGCTGGTACAGAGATTACAGAGTTTGTACTGAACATAGCTGACCCTGGTTTGACTCCCAGAGTCGGTCCCCAGCACAGAGCAGGAATAAGCCCTGAGTACAGCTAGGTATGCCCCCACCCCAACTAAATAAGTATGGTGAAGACTATGAAGTCCCTTCCTAGGTGACCCTATAGGGTCCACTGTCCATCTGCAACCAAGTGGGTTGGCTCTGAGCAGAAACGGACCTGGAACTACGGTTTTTGTGGGATGAGGGGAACCTGGGCTGCTCCTAGGTTTTAAACCTGGTCCTAGTTTGAAAAAATCTCCAACAGCACGACAGGCTCCACAGGGACAAATCCCAACCATATCCTGTCAGCACAAGTAATTACCACCACAGTAAAAACACACACAACTGAACAGCACTGTCAACACTTCCCCCTACCTCAACACACACCACATGCGTCCTACCCTCCAGAGAACCAAATCCTGGCTACTTGGCACCTTAGCGCTCCCAGCCATAGGGGAAGCGCAGAGCCCTGGGGACAACAGAGCCGTCTCGAGCTAGTTAAGCAGATGATGGAGCAAGCCCGCACCGGCAATCACTGGAATGTGCTGGGCACTCGTTGCAGGGTGCCAGGGTTTCCAAGGAGCTCGGCCATCGGCAGGGCAGGGGAACACCCCCGGAGGCCAGCAAGAGCAGCACCTTAGTCTGCGTGCCACAGTCTGCAATCCGCCAAGCTCTCCCTTCCACCTCTTGCTCCTAGCAACGGAGCTTATTGTATCTAAATTAATGCACATTAGATAATGAAAATTTAACAAGCCATCAAGTATTTGAGTTTTCAGAGCAGCCAAAGGGGCTCCTCTCATTCAGAAGCAGTGAGGTAGGCTGGGATGAAAAACAATATTTATAGTAATGATATTCATCCTTTCCTTCAAACAGATTTGCAGAGAAAAGGAGAGACAGTCATCCATTCTCGGGTTGCGAATGTTCCATGGGTAAAAGGTAAAGGAACAATGAGCTTCAGTGGGTTGGAAACTCCCCCAGTGAACACTTAAGCAACACACACTCTACTACACACATAACAGTGGGGGTGCCTCCTGACAGCTGGATGAAGTCCAGAACAGTCAAGCAAGACAAATGCTCCATGGGAAGGAAAGCACTACCTGATTAAAATCCTTGCCATACTAGTCTAAATCTGGGACATTATTCATGAGCGGAGCCAGTAAGTCAACAACAATTATCAAATTGATTATTGCAAATCATGAAGCAACTTTATGTCTCTGAAGAGATGTTTCTCCCCAAGACAGTGGTAATTCATATTTTTCACAAGCATCCTTTTTAGCTCATCATTAACTTAGATTTTTTTTTTCAAATCTGGGAGTGCACTCAACAGGGATGTCAATAATGTTCATACTACAAAGGAATGTGTAGTGGGTCCGGAGCGATAGCCCAGCGGGTAGGGCGCTTTGCCTTGACACGGCGCATGCTGGCCTGGGTTTAATCCCCGGCATCCCATATGGTCTCCCCGAGCACCGCCAGGAGTAATTCCTGAGTGCAGAGCCAGGAGTAGCCCCCTGAGCATTGCCGGTATGACCCAAAAAAAAAAAAAAAAAAAAAAAGGAATGTGTAGTAACAGTTCCCCCCCCTGACCCTCACACTTTATTAAGTGGTCACAAACTATCAAAAAAGAAAAGGACATGGCCTGAGATCCAAAGTGAAGGGGTGGAGGGGAGCATTTCAGGGGTCTTCATAATAAAAAACTACAGCTGTTCCTGACTCTTAGCTCCAAATTACAATAGCCCTATGCCACAAACAACACATGGGAAGGCAGTCAAAACAATAAGACAGGAGTGTTGAGCAGGTGGAGCGAGATGGAAGCTGACCAACCACAGCAGCTGAGCTCACAGGGGGGGGGGCATGGGGCCCTGAGACCTTCCCCTGCGCCACTAGGCTAAAGAGGAGCATTCACCACGTGGAGTTCAACCAGGACTTCCGTGGCTTCCCAAGATGGAGTACTCGGGTACTTCAGCAGGCAACAGACCTACGTCGGTCTGGTCAAGGTGCCAGCAGCTGGTCAAGGGGTACGGGACGATGAGATGTTTCTGTGGAGGATGAACCATGTGTTGCTGGAGGTGGAGGCAGTGGAGGGGGACCCCGCAGCACCTGGAACCAGGACATCTGTTCCCCATCAGTTCTGTGATCCCCCAGCATGCCACTGAAAGATGGGGAGACCTAGTCTTAAGCTCACCAGCCCATTATCAGCTTCCAATGTGACCTTGTATATCTATGAAAAATCCCGTGCTAGGTGGTCACTTGCACCCCCTAAGCTGCTGCCCCCCATTTTCTCCATGGTCAGCCCAGTGATCCAGCCACACAAGCTTGAGCTTGGTATTATATACATATTTTTTGCCATTAAGGGTTCAAACCAAAATAAATAGAAAGAAAATGGGACATGCCACTAGTTTATGACACAAAGATTAAAAGTGAAACTCAGAGATGGCAACTGTAGATATGAAAGCAAATCTAAAGTAAATCTAAAGCCTTCCAAAGACGAGGGGAGGAGGGTCGTCACAACTCTTCTTTTCTTGGGGGGGGGGGGAGGGGGGGGGGTAGGGGGGGCACATCCAGCAGTACCCAAGGCTTGCTTACTCCTGGGTCCGAATTCAGGCATCACTCCTGGGAAAGTTGGGGGACCATGTAGTATTGGGGGATGGAATCAATCCTGTGTCAGCTGTGCGCCAGGGAAGCAGCCTATTCGCCACACTCTCTGACTCCCCTGAAAGTCTTAGAGATTCAACTAAGTTCAATGCAGTCACCCCAACACGACAGCTCTTTCAAACCTCAGTCACAGGCAAGGAACAGGTCTGTCTGTCTCTGTCCTCTCAACAATCCCATTTGCTCAGCATGTTTCTGTTCAGTACAAACACTCCTGACGTCTTTAGCGTTTGTTTCAGGGGTTCAAAGCAAGAGTCTGGTATGGCAGACTGACAAGTTCCTGCAGATGATGCAGCCATAAAAACGATCATTTCCTGTTAATTTGGCTATGGAATTTATTTTCAGAATTTTGATTGTATTATTATGAAAACTGCCTAAGCGTGCTCAAACATTGTTTTCCAAAGAGCCTGAGCAAGCAGAGCGGCATGGCTTAATCTATTTAATGCCTTTCTCAGGTTACAGTAATAAGAAAGCACAGAAAAATGATTATGAGCAAAAGTGTAATAGAGACCAGTTGAGATTCTCCTGAGGACCTAGTGGTGCTGTGCAGATCACAAGGACAGTGAGTAAAACGATAAAGTTCAAAGGATGTCATTTACATGACATTTTAAGTTCTCCAATAATCCTAGAGCAAGACCTACTGAGATTTAGTGAAATTAAAGATTTCTTTAGAAAAAATTTGACTCCAGATGTAGTTTTTTGAAATGAAGATAAAAAAGTTTCAAAGTTAAAGCGCAAATACTTTAACTCAAGATATCGAATGCTAATTTCAAGACAAGCTTATTAAATATCAATTTTTTTTTCTGCTTTTTCGGTTATACCTGGCAATGCTCAGGGATTACTCCTGGTGGTGCTCGGGAGTACAATATGGGATACTGGGGATCGAACCCACTGTGTGCAAAGGCAAATGCCCTACCTGCTGTACTACCACTCAGGCCCAGTATTAGACAGAGAAGCATTTTTAGGCAGCTATGGCTAAGTTACATACAAGCTATGAATCTATTTGCTGTAGTTTTCTGGCTCTCCAAATGGCTAGAAGTTCTGAAAACCCAAATAGACAAATTAACTAGTTTTCTGTTGTCTGTACCAATACTCTCCTCCACTAGTGTAAATAATCAAGAAGCAACTGTATTTCTGAAGGGAGGAGAGAAGAATGTTCCACTGCACTGGTGGTTTTCACATTATCTGAGCTCCTAGACAAACCAGAGTTTCCTTGTATTCTTGGAAAACCTCTTTTAAGGTTGCATTGGCTACACTGAAACCTACTACTGTAGCCAGCATCTCTTTACTTCATGTTTCTGCTTCCTCAATGCACCTTGAAATTGAGAAAGTAATGATGCAATAAATGTGCCTAGGGTGACTTCATTTTAAAGGATGTTAATATCTATGCTTCAAACTTGTAGAATGGGGTTTCCTATGACCCCCAAGGAAAGGCAGGGTGGGCCTTATGGAGAGGAAAAGGTTATTAGAGCATCTTAATCACCTGCTCCCACTCTGTCCCACTCCTGACTTGTCAGGACAAATCTCTTTCAAACTGGGCCATCCATCAAAGCCTGTAAGGATGGCAACTTATCTCTGCCTAGTGCCTTCCTGGGCAAGCAAACCCACAGGTAACACAGTATAATGAACTACCAAGTCTGGGAAAGCCAGAGAGTTGGGAATGAGGTGGGAGGTATGGGGCTGGCAGGGAGAAAAGGGGAAAAGCCTTGACTTGGTAGCCCAGAGAACGTGACCGAGCTGGCCAGGCTGTGGAAAGTGAAACAGTCATAAAACACAGGCCTGAGGAAGCTGGACCAGGCTGTCAGCTGGTCTTCCATGCTAGCCAAGCTAATGCTACGACTTTTCTGCTGGAAAGACCGCAAGAGTTAGGTGTTGATGTGGCGAGGGTCCGAACGGGGAAGGCAAACCGCAGAGCACATCGGCAGCACAGGGAAAGGAGAATCCGACTAGACTATTAGTTAACAATTAACCACTCAGGATTATCATGTGCAAGTCTCCAATGGGAACTGTTAATAATGAAGCTCACTAATTAGTTCTCATCATCACAATCACTCTTTGATTAACATCATAGGAAAAAGAACGAAAGCAACAGATACACGCAGAGTTTATGATGGTGCCATGGGGACACTCCACTCAGTACTTGAGAAGCTCAGCTCAGAAGAGGGCCATCAAACCTGCGCCACTTGTGGAGATACAGCCCCAGCCAGCATCACCTACCTGGCTGGTGAGAGAGCTCAGTCCGGTATATGGCGCTGGTCTGAGGCTAGACGAACCCCCAGCACTAGGTTATGTGGTTCTAACGAACCTTAGCATTGATGCAGTACAAGAGGGGAGAAACAGAAAGAACTAAGAGAGAGACCTGGACTCAACCCTAAGGATGTGAAGCAAACGCAGCCTCTCATTTTCAGGCACACCATTGTGACAATTCAACCTTTGCACTCCTCTGCACTTCTATGGGAGAAAAATCTTAGCCCTCTCGAACCCTATAGTACAGTGAGTAGGTGCTTGTCTTGTAAGAAGCTGACCTGGGTTCCATCCCCAGCACCTGGGCACTGCCGGAGTGATCCCCTGAGCCCACAGCCAGGAGTAAGCTCTGACCACTACCGGATGTGGTCCCAAAACAAAACAAATGAAAAGGAAAGAAAACCTCCACCTATCCTAATAAATCAGGCCTAAGCCACTCATCTCTCCACACTCTTCCTCCATTCCACAGTCTAGGCTCTATCTGGTCCCAAGGGACATTTTAATTCACAGAATGAGTTTATTAGTCTCTGAGAGGAAGCTGTTGTATGCAGCTAGAGACTATCTCAAAATAAACAAGGCCCTGGGGAAGATACTCAAGAATGCCCTCCAGCTCCAGCATTACCACAAAGCAGTTAGGAGACTTAAAACCAACCTTCCGGGTAAGGTGAGTGGGAACTGGGAGGAGAGCTCCAGTGTAAGGTGGAAGAGAAAGGGAGAGAACTCCAGAAAAAGAAAAAAAAAAAAAGAAAGAAACACTGACTGGCAAACAATGGAAATTACCAGGAAACAGGGAAAGGCGCTGCAACTCAGTCATCAGTCAATCACATCCTGATGAGTGTAGTCTGGGGTTACAGTTTTCACAGGCTGTTCTTGATTGGCACCACAGCTTGTCAGGGCTGCCTCCAGGCCCAATGTAGGAGAGATCATCTTCCAGTCCTGGGGCTCCACTCCTGGAGCCTGAATCAAGGGAGGGGGCTGGGATTCAGAGCAGTGGGCCCTCCAAAGAGATCAGAAACTACCACTTTTGTCCCTGACTTCATTTTTACCACGTGCTAAGAGAAGATGGATCGCCTCTGGTAAAGCCACATTCCAAGCAAAGAAAGCATTAAGGTAAGGATAGAGTCAAGAGGTGCCATTTTTACCACACGGGAAGGAAACTTCCTGTCAGTACTCATGTAGCTTCTTGTCCCAAATACAGAGGAAACACGTCTCTACATATGACTTGAAACAAACGGCCATCTTCCACAAATTCAAGAATATCTGAATATCACTATTCAGATGCCAGGTCAAGAACGGGTATCTATACCTTCTTATGAGACAGGCTTGCCCATCGCCTATTTTATTGCCACACAACTCAGAAAAGACAGCAGAACTTGGCCAAAGCTAACATACAACCTTGTGTTTGCAATAAGAATATGCGATCAACAATCACAGCAAGCCTCCTTGCAGTAAGAGACCAGGACCCCAGAATGAGGCCTGGATTTGATCTATCCTCACTCCAAAGTTGAAGTAATCTTCCTTAACCGGGAGCAAATAAATGTGACACACTCAATACAATGGAAAAAAAAGAACACGGAAATTCACAAAGGGATAAATTCTCAAGCCACATTCCTGCAAAATATGAAAACACTAAACAGATGAAGGCTTGTCAGGGACTAGGACAAAGGCTAAAGGTTGATGCCCAAGAGTGAAGAGGAATTTGTAAGGATGACACAAATCCTGCTCTGACAGGTGGGGCAAAATGTATTTGTCTAGCGAAACGCAGAATCACATTCCCCAAAAATGATAAACTTACACCATATGCATAAAAATACCCAATTTCACAGAGGAACAAGTAATTGGCATGGACAGGCAGACTCTGCAATATTTCAGTTTTCACATCAGGAAAGCTCTTTTCCGAAGTTAACTAATTTTTAAGTGCCTCTGAGAGTAAGCTCAAAATTAAGCACTCAATTGTTTTTGATAAACCAATCTCATCAATGATTCAATGCATTAAGGGACTTAAAACATTTCCAGTGGAAAATAATTCAGAAGTGAAATCAAGAAGAAATCAATCTTTTAGAAGAAAGCCAGATGGCCAAGGAGACAATGGGTCCCAGAAACAGCATCGGAGTAGATCACTAGCGCAGAGGACCGAGGCCCACCCCAGCAGGCTGCCCTGGAGAAATTCTTTCTTCAAATAAAAAGAAAAATGCACTACTAAGCACCTATGTCTATTGACATTTCTTCTCTGCCTGGAAATTAAAGCCACATGATAGGGCTTAACGTGAATAAAATAATACCCAATTCTCAATCACATGAACACGCTATACCAGCTTAGAGATTACTCTTTTATTGAATGACTTTCAGTTTCCCAAATATAACCAGCGCGAAACGATGCTGGAAGAATCATTTGATTGAACCTTTGATTTATCTTCCAAGACGGGTAGGGGGGAGGAGGGCAGAAGATACTCTGCCATGTATTTGTGCTTCACATGTAACAGGTCATAGTAATTAGCCACCTAATTAGGATAAAGAAAACCGCCTCTGCAGCCCAGCACTCATGCTGAAGTCAGTCTTTTCCGCATCTGAAGGAGAAGCAGAGCAGCCAGGCAGAGACGAGGTCTGGTCCTCTTAAGGCTAATGTACAGACCCAGCCAAAGTCAGGGCTTCCAAAGTGTGGAGGTCAGGAAAAGTTTTCACCAACTCTGCCTTGGCCTTCCTCCTGCCCCCACTTTATCTGCAGATGTCCCTGGTCTCCACAGCTTCCTGATAAGACAAATTCTGACTCCTAAATTCTCGCAGCTCTTCTTGGGATGCTCAGGCAGCTCGAGCCATGTCCCTGGCCCAACACTACCAACAGAGGAGTCCCTTTCATTAGCCATTAGAGGAATGACATACTACGCTTTTGAGTGCTATTGGCATCTTCAGTTTTCATGGTTAGGGAATTTGCTTCGTTATGCAAGTTAGTAGTCAAAAATACAGATGCAAATTTCTTTATTATTTTTAATTAATTTTAGAAAAGTTTTGGGACCACAATCAATGATGCTCAAGAGTTACTCCCTGGCTTGACACTCAGGAATTACACCTGGCAGATGGGGGACCATATGGGGTGCTGGGGATCAAACCCAGGTTGGCTGTCGGCAAAGCAAACACCTTACTGCTATACTATGACTCGGTCCTGACAAATACCAATTTCTAAGGAAAAGAAAAGTTTTATGGTGCAACTTACAGTATCAAGTCATAGCTTCAATTTGTTTTAAATATTTCTTTAAATATATCAAGTTTATCTAAGCTGTAAACATCCATTTATATAAAATATATCATTATACTGGTTAAGAAAGTAAAGCAATTTCTATTTTAAACTGCTAAAGCCAAATATCAGAAATTCACCATAGAGTCAATACCAAAAAATTAAGACTTTCAACACCTACTGCTTTCCAAGAATCAAATGGTGGGTGCTTATGGAAATAACATAACGTCACTGTGGACATTTCCGGGAAGGGCATGAGAGTGGTCTACAAAGAGTTGGTGCATGGCTCAACGAGAACATGGAACAAAGCACATCAACCCGTCTGCAACTCTTGATGTCAGGTAAAAGCTGTCATTTTAACAGGGTCAGAGAGACAGTACAGGCAAGGTGCTTGCCCTGCATGTGGCAGACCCTAGTTTAATCCTGCTTAGTCCCCTGCACTGCATGTGGTCCCCAAGCACTGCCTGGAGTGATTCCAGAGCATAAGGGCCAGGAGAAAGCCCTGATTACAGACAGCGCGGCCTAAAAACAAACACACACACGCAAAGGAAAAATTAAAAAATAAAAATAATCCAAACAAGAAACCTCATAGGTTGGCTGGCTGGAAGATGGCTCAGTGGCAAAAAGCAAAGGCCTTAGAGCCTGAGCAGTGAGTTGACTGCCCCTGTGCCGCCCACATGTACCCGGCTTTCTGGGCTAACTGAGCCCACAGCAGTGTGCCACCTCCCAGCACGCAGCACAGCCTGCAGGGGATGACCGGAGAGCACTGCCCACTGAGAGTGAGAGCCCCGCTGGCACGTGCATGCCACAGTCACCACAGCCACAGGGGGAAACCGATTCCAAATACTGATGTTTCTAAAAAAAGTCTAAGATCAATAATTTCTATCACTTTCAAAGTCTCTCTAGGCAAGAAGTAAGGATTTATTACAAAATCAGACACTGGCTTGAGATAATTAAACGAAGACATGAAGAGTAAGGAATTTAAAAGGCAGCTTGATGAAGCACAAGTTTTCATTTCATGGGCAAATCAAGAAATCGGGGGCAAGGAAATTGATGTTATGCTAAACTCTGCCCCATCGGAGACAAGATCACAACTTCAGTAAAGGATGAAGGGGGAAAATCAAGTAACCAGTCTCATAAAATAAAAATTCAAACTAAGTGTTAAAGGTTAGATGATTGAAATTATTTGAGCACTCCCTAAAAGTCCCATGGCCATTCATTTTTTTGCCCAGAGACATGCAAATTTAGCTACAATAAATCTCAAATAAAAGCTTTATCAGATCTAATTAGTCTCTTCAGAGCTCTGCATATTTAAATAGTTAATAAAACAGACCATCATAAAATTTCGAAGAATAAGTTCTCATTTTGTAGCATGGAAAAAGGGTAACTATTCTAGAAAGTATTAGGAGAGAAGGTCACATTTTGAAGAAAAACCAAATGCATCAAAATTAAAACCCAATAATTTTGTTAAGTAATGATGCATAAATTGATGTTTAAAAACTGTTATCATAGGCCTAACTATTTAGTTTATATAACCATTCCAAGAAAACAGAGACGATGAATCAATGTTAAAAGAATCGATGTTGTCTGAAAGGAAACTACAATCCAAATAACCTCATCATCCAGTAGGAGCGCTAATGAAATAAACCAGTTAATTCCTAAGACAGTATGAGCGAGGCATAGAAAGTGAGACCCAAGGCTTTCATGAAAATAAACATAAGTGAGGGTGCCAGAGAGATAGTACAGCAGGTTAGGCGCTTGCGCCGCACACGGATAACCTGGGATCGATCCCTGGGAACCCACATGGTTCCTCTGGCCCTGCCAGTAGTGATCCTTGAGCAACACTAGATATGGCCCCAAACCCAAACCGAAACAGTGAAGAAACAAGTGCTGACTCTGTGTCAGACACTGGTGGAAGAACAGATCATATACTTAAGACTAAAATCCATAATACAGAGGGTAAAGCACTTGCCCGGTACATGGAAGACTTGGGCTTGATGCCTGGCACCACATACAGTACTTGCCTGGAGTGACTCCAGAGCACAGAGCCAGGAGGAAGCCTTGAGCACAGCCAGGATGGCCCTCTCCTGACTCCCTCACAATAATAATAAAACTAAAGGTGTCAGGGATGTGGCTCATGCCTGGCATGCGTGAGGCCCTGAGTTTTATTTCTAGCAAGCAGCACCCCCCACTCACCCGCTGCTCCCACAACACAGGTGGGAGTGATCATTATTTAAACAATAAATAGAAGAAAAAATACCTGAAAGCTTAAATCTTTTAAATGGAAAAAAAGACTGCTCCCATATTCTGCTGAATGTGAATACTGTGAAAACTAAGAGTTTCTGAAGCTCTGTAGAGATGATCTTGTGTTTTTCTCTGGCTTATTTATATTTATGCATTTAATAACAAAAATTCTGACAGAAAACTTGTGTTTTTATCCTTAGTTTCTGTGTGTAAAAAGAAAAATGTATTAAGATTCAGAGCTGATTCAGCTTTGCTTAGACAAAACTTACAAATTATTTACCAGATGACTGCCTCTCCAGTTTTTTAGAGCCAACGTTCAATATTCTCTAGAGCAAATTAGTTCTTTGTAATTGTCTGACATATTTTGAGAAATAAATATTAAGGACACCAGTAAGTCACTAAATTGAATTAAAAAACCATCTTGACCTGCTGTGCAATTTGCCCCAGGAGTTCCTCAAAACCAGCCTCTGTGCCTTATGCCACTGAAAACAAAGCATCCCTCCGTCCGAGGATCGCACGTTTAACTTCCCTAATTATGGAACAGAGCCATCGAGAGTGCCAGCAATAGGTGGGGAAAAAAAGCAACTCACACAGAAGTCGGCAGCAGGATGAAGCACTCTGCAGTGCAGAAGTGGGTACAGATTTCATAAAAAGCACCTAGAGTCTGTGCATATGGAAAAGCATGCAAAAAAGAAGGTCAACGTGTACTGAAACGAGACTTACAGAAAAGCCACTTTAACATCACCCGTGATGCAGTAACTCAGCATGAAACCCAGAGGTTTATTTGGGAATTAAAATTCTTCCTCAGGAAAAGCACCTCAATCCCAGCCCTGCATAAAAACGTTGGCATGAGGGCATTCCCAAGCAGAAGCTGTTCGTGAGCAGTGAGTGACTCAAAGGATCCAACCTTTCTAGATTCTGAGGAAAACCAGGTACCCCAGAGAGCAAGAATGATGGGCGGAGAATGGAGAAGGACTTTCACTCACGCTGACAGCACTTCACGATCTTTTCTCCATCAGGGCCTATGGAACCACACTTCAAAGATTTCTCACCTCTTCAGAAGTCCATGGTCGCAGCACTACTGAGATGTCCCCACTATCAGCCCCCATTAAACAAGGCAAAGAGATGGGAGACACAGCTCCCACAGTTAATCCAGTTGGGAGACATCTAACTTTTACCCCGTCACACCTTCACTCCACAGAAGTGGCTAGAGCCCAGGCTACTGCTGTCTGTGCTTCTGGAGGCACTGGGCCACTCTCCGCTTTCAGCCTGAAGCAGCAGAACTACTCCCATGCCCTAAGACTCTCAGTTTTCTGAAACAATTCAATGGCAGCTCAGGAAGTTCCACTCCTTTGGTCTCCACACCTGTCTATGATCTCTACACTCCGGACACAGAGTCTGGCTTTAGGATTCATCTTTCACTATTTCACACTTACATCTGGATACCCACTGGTCCTGAGCTTATGCATGAAGTCCAGCCAATTTTCTGGCTCTCATTTGAATGGCTTATGGGCACCTCAACTTTAACAGGCCCAGAAAATTCTCCCTAAAGCAATGCTACCAGGTTCGGCACAGAATAAACAGCAGCACCAACCAGTGACAGGGGGGAGGACCCATAGGGCGCTCATCAGAATGGGTGGTTTCATTCCCTCAGCACCTCATCCATGTAACAGCCACATTCAATGAGCCTATCTCTCCGAGAGCACCCCAAATACCTGCCTACTCACCACCATCGCTCCAGTCCCGGCCACCATTCAAACGTCCTCTACGCTGGGTCAAGAAGCAGGTCTTGCCTCAAGTCTGGCTCCACAGGGGTGGGGGTAGGGGGTGAAGGAAGGGGCACGGGGAGGGCTCTGCAGACCTGATTCTTTCACTATCATGTCCCTGATTTCTGACTGTTCTTAAGACAAAATTCACAAATTTTATCAAGGACTTCAAGATTTTGATCAATGCTGTAACTTCTGGTAATGGACCCCAAGGTGTCGGTCCATGCTCTAACTTCTGAATCCGTCCTCTCAGTGCAGCAACGGTGGCCTGGCCTTTGGAAACCTGTCAACTTTGTAGTCAGGAACAAGGTGCATGGTCCTATCATTCAATGCTTAGTAAGACCTTCTTCCAAGTCCTTCCATGACTCTCTCCTTAGAGACTCCGACCACCCAGAATAAGACGTGGCCAACAGTATCTCCACTTGCACCGAGCTCTCCTTCCAGCACAGCTACACTCATATGAGGAACTCTGTCAGCCCGTAAAGGACTGGAGATCCGCAACACCTTGCATTGTGTCTGGCATATAAAAAGATGGTGAAAAAACATTTATTGTTTGATCGCTCACTGCTCAATGTGACAAATGCATTTTAAAACCAAGCAGAGAGCATATGTTAAATGTCAACTGCAAGATAAAGAGGCGGTGAGAGAACTCAGGAGAGGAAGGAAGTGTGATCTGGGACTTGAGTTGGATGAAGAGTCTGAAATACGAATACTCTGGATGGTAATGATGACGATGATGGCAGTTATCATTTATACAGAAGTTTTAAGTGTTCCATAGAACACTTAGCAAGTGAATAATAATCACAGTCATGTGAACCACTGCTGTCTGTTGAGTTCTTATGTCAATATTGGAAGCTGCTTTAAACACTTCCACAGGTATCAATTAAGTTACTCAAGTCACACCTACTGAGACAAGGGACCATTAAGATATTCATTACTCAGATGGGCAAAATTTGAGTCCTGAGAGCTCAAAAACTTTCTCAAGGTGGCACAGCAGTAAGCAATGGAACATGACTCCGAGCTTGGGTGACCTGGAGTGCTGCTACTGATGGCCTCCAGGGCCCATATTCTAGAAAGTATGGCTGCCCCTCTCAGCTGCATCCTTTAGCCTGGAAAAATCAACTCTGCATCTAGCAGGCAGGACGTATTGTTCCAAACACATTTTAAACTGCTTTTGCTCATCACCTGGTAAATCAAATTGAAACTAGGTTTGTACAGAGCCTTTGGGTAAGAGATATAGTATGGAGGTTAAGTGTTTGGCCTAGCCAGCTAAGTGACTTGATACACATAGTACCAAGCATCATCAGGAGTGAAACCGGAACAGAGTCAAGAGTAGCCCCAGAGCACTGCCGGTGTGAGAGTCAAACCCTAACCCTGTCCTCTCCCAAAAGTTTCCCCTTCTTTCTGGATTTAGAAACTAGTGAGAAAACCCATGTACAAATGCCATCTGGAGAACAGTTACTAATCAATACATCAACAAGAACAAAATCATGGTAATCAGTGATTATGTTGGAATGTAAATTGGTGGAACCATTTTGGAAAATGGTATGAAGTGTCCTCAAGAAGCTAAAGATAGTTTCCACATGACTCAGCAATGCCACTTTTGGGTATCTATTTGATGAAAACATTAATGCGGAAAGTTATATACATTCCAAAGCATATAACTTGTTTACTGCAGTTGTTTGGCTTTGAAATAGCTAAAATGTGGAAGTGACTGTTGACAGATAATGAGATAACCAAGGTGTAGTGAATTTATGGATTACTGTTCTTTGACTATAAAGATGAATTTCTGCCATTTGTAGAAAAATGGAGGGCAGGGATTATCAGAAGCAAAGTAAATCAGAAGGGAAAACACTGCAAGGCTTCACGACTGTATGCACTATAATATGAAACTGATGAAGAGACAAAGCAAAA
Organism: Cryptotis parvus; assembly: GCA_021461705.1. NCBI lineage: Eukaryota > Metazoa > Chordata > Mammalia > Eulipotyphla > Soricidae > Cryptotis > Cryptotis parvus. The sequence continues at coordinate 12,449 of JAJIBD010026137.1, read as the reverse complement.
GACACAGTTACAACAGCCACTCAGGATACCAAGAAGAGGATGGGGGTAGGGAGACGAAATAGTGAATCCTGCTTGTCATTTACCTTATGATTGTAAACTTCAAGAGTAGAAAATGTCCCAATTCGCCTGCCTTCGTATAAACTGAGGCATGAGAGCTAATAAAATGAGGCGGAACTGACAGAGCCTAGAGCACATCTCATGCTTCACCATGCTCAAGAACACCGTGGTTTGTTTTGCCAACATTCCTTAATCTCTTGAGTCCCTGAATTGGGAGTGAAAACGCAGAATCCCCAGAAGGCCATCATCTAGTTTCCACCACAAAGGCACATTGGGCCTGAGTTCTTTAGGCACCTGGAGTAACACACAGGGCCTGTGCTACTAAACAACTGGCAAACGGACATCAACAACGTGTGATTGCTCAGATACATTGATCACCCTAAAGCAGTGGGCCAGCCCCCATGCCTCCAAGACTCATTTCTAACCAAGGAAAATTCCACTGTTTGCATACTTGTTAAATTCTTAAAGGAGGGGGAAAATGATTATGTAAATGCTGAAAGGCAAGATCAGAAGGAACTGCACATTCCGAGGAAGAAATGTCACTCAACAAGAGCCAACCAGTGATACATTCAGAGTCAGAGGCCTAAGCACTCAGAGCTGTGGGAGGGAGAGGCTGTGATAGGAAAGAAATGCCCAGGGCTTCCGCGAGATGGTACAGTGTGTGAGCATATATGCAGCAGTCAAGGACAAACATTAGAAAATACAAGATGGGGGGCTGGAGTGATAGCACAGCAGATAGGGCATTTGCCTTGCGTGCAGCTGACCCAGGTTCAATTCCCTGGCATCCCATATGGTCCCCCAAGGGCCGCTGGGAGTAAATCCTGAGTGTAGATCCAGGAGTAACCCCTGAGCATTGCCGGGTGTGACCCAAAAAGCCAAAAAAAAAAATCCCCCAACTACAACAACAACAACAACAACAACAACAGCAACAACAACAACAACAACAACAACAACAACAACAAGATGGGTCTTCTGTTGCTCCAAATTCAAAACTGTGATGCAACCTAGAAGAGCTTATATCCTAGGCTCAAACCAAATCTGCCACTGCATTAGAAATTCAAGCTTTTTCTTCTGAAAAGACCATTTCCCTAAGGAACTAAGGCTCGAAACCAATGGGGCATTCCAAAAGGACCCTGAGCTCTGGTTTAAGGAGATTTGCCTGGACATTCATGCTGCAAGGAGGGCCTGAAATTCTGTGCAGCATATTCTGTAGGGATAAGTCGAAGCATGCTAAATAAAGACTTAAAATACAAGTAAGCAGAATGTCTGTGTTAGTAAAATGACTTACTTTGAGATGTTTATATAACCAATAGCCACCGGACACTATGAGTTCAACTGAGGGCTAAGCAGTGTTCTGCGGGTGGAAGTGCACTGTGGCTGCTTAGAAATATTTCCCCTTTATCACATCACACGGCAGCTGTAGGACAGTTCAGACAATCCACTCACACACCTGAATCTGGGAATCAGGAATCTTATCAGGTGCTTTCAAATTCCTCTCGCATTCATTTAGCCAAGCCTGTTATGAGTTCATTTACTGAATTGGGATCCATGAAATCGAATCACAGAACAATATCCAACTGAAGCCAGAGAATGGGAAAGAACTGAGGGCGCCCCGAACCAGCCAGAGCACAATCAGGCTAGCGGCAGCCTAGTCTTTCTCTTTGGAAAGGGCCACTTAGCAAAAAATGTTTTGGATGCTCTCAATTTCCTTTCTCTTTCTGTAAAACAAAGAAGATCGACAAAAATCCTTATAGCTCAGGACATTCATATGAAAAATGCTAGGACCCTGCTTCTTCGGGGCTGTATGTATTCATATTCCATGTTTGAAGTCACAGTTAAAGGAACCAGATGGGGAGGGAAATCTGGTAGCAGGTAACTTCCTGGACACAGATTTCACTGGAGTGGTCGATCAAATTCATGATTATTTTGGAAAGAAGGGATTTTTAGAGAAGAAGCAACAAATGTCTACTAGGAGTTCTCTACCTCCAGGCAGGTCATCTGATTTAAGATTTCTGCAGAGGTGATGGATTACAGAGGTGGGATTCACCCAACAAATGTCAGAACACAGTGTGGGACCCGGTCTTCAGTGCCCATTCCCTATCCTGCCATCTGCTTTGGTGCCAGAAACTTCCAAAACAAAGGATTGTTGTTGAACGGAAATGGTAGACCAGTAAGGTGCAGGCACCCACAAGGGCAGGCCGAAGAGACATGGGGCGTCCCGCACTTTCACAGCCAAACAGCTCGCACATTTCCAGGTTGCACAGGCAAGAATAAAGTAGCTTCAAAGTACATAATTAAATGATTTCTTACTGCCCAATGTTCCAAATGGTTGTGGATTTCCCTCTTGTTGCTGCAACCGCTTCTCCTATTAAAGGATAATTTTCAACCAAGTAACATCAGGGCTCTCAGACAATTATAAAGTGAATATGTGTCATACTTTATTCTAATCCACTAAGTCATGAGATAACCAGAAAGATATTACAATGGATTTAAAGACAATCTGAAGGAGCACACACACACACACACACACACACACACACACACAGTCAAACAAAGAATGCTGAAATGAATTTGCTAAAGGTGCAGAAAAATAGAGAGACAATTTGGAGCCATTTATTTCCCAGGATGGAAAGCAACTGTATACAGGATGGAACACACTTGGACAAAGAGCAACTGGCAATTCCATCAGGCTTCACAAGTTAAAATTTTCTCTCTATAAGGGTAGAAATCAGTCCACGAGAAACAAATATGTAGACCCTAAGAATCAGATAACTCCAAAGGGCAGGCCACACAGTAAGGAGTATTTCCCTAGAGAAACTAGAGAATTCCTTTGTTCCTCCCTCCCTCCCTCCTTCCCTCTCTCCCTCCCCTCCCCCCCTCCCTCCCTCCCTCCCTCCCTCCCTCCTTCCCTTCCTTCCTTCCTTCCCTCCCCTCCCTCCCTACTTTTTTCCTTCCTCCTTCCTTCCTTCTCTCCCCTTCCTGCCTCTCTTTCATTTTCTTGAGCACAGCACCCAGAGTTCAGTGATTAAACCCATATGTGGCATCAGGGGTTGAACCTGGGTCCACAGTGTGCAAGGCAAGTGCCCAACCTGCTCTACTAACTCCAGCTCCCACCCTAATGATTTTTTTTTTTTTTTTTGCTTTTTTGGGTTGCACCCGGCAATGCTCAGGGGTTACTCCTGGCTCTGAACTCAGGAATTACTCCTGGCGGTGCTCGGGGGACCATATGGGATGCCGGGGATTGAACCCGGGCTGGCACAGGCTGGCCGCGTGCAAGGCAAACACCCTACACGCTGGGCTGTCGCTCCGGCCCCCATTCACTTTTATGCCAGTTTCAGTCTTTACAATTTTGCTTGCTACTCCTTATTAAATGCAAATAGGAGATTATGTCCTAAGTCTCAAGTACAATGAGGCAAAACAAAAGAACACACACACACACACACACACACACACACATACACAGAGAGAAAAAAAACTAAGATTCAGTGGAAAGGGAGATCAAATTCGTAAAAGGAGCTGCATAAAAACGACCACTAACTGAGCCGAGTGCCCAAATACAATCCTGAAAACTGTGCCAGCTTCCATCAGGTATTACTCAGACACGCGATCTGCCCTGGAAGGCTAGACTTCTGTAGCTTTCTCTTGCAAAGCTGGAATGCTCCCAGCATCCTGAGTGAAGGAGAGCATCCTGCCATTCTAGGAAGCCCAAACTGGCGGGTTTCACAAAACCAGGGGCCACACAAGATCCTCTCCCTGAAATGAGCCCTGTTAGGCAGGGCCCTTGGACTGTTTGAGAGGTAAACAGCTGAAGCAAACTCCCTGCGAAAGGTACTGGGGTCTTTCCCACACCTGAAAGGAGCTTTTAGGGGAGCTGCCACTCTGGCCTCATGGGGTTGTGGGTCTCTGTGAGTCAGTGCCTTTTGAACAGCAAGATTCCAACTCAACATCCAGAAAAAATAGTATGGTGGTAGGGCATCTGCCTCACAAGCGGCCATCCTGAGTTCAATTCCCAGCACCCCATATGGTGGAGTCCTGCCAGCACTGATCCCCTGAGAACCACCAGGTATGATCCCGAAACCAAAAAAGAAATAATTTTTTAAAAAACACAACATAATTAGTTGCATAAGGCAGTCCATTTCCAGTTCAAGAACCTCTAGGTGGAGAGAGAAGAGAGAAGAAAGACCAGTATCTCCAAGGCAATTTGAGTTTCCAAATATAGAGAAGAAGCAGGAAAATGCCCAGAACCCACTGAGGCACTAACCATAGATTCTCCACAATGGACCGTCCCTCTGGACAGTGAGCTGGGTACCTAGTCAATGGACTCTCACTGGGCTACTGTGGGACTTGCTAAGGGTGGCAAACAGTACGGGACAGATGCTCTGCTGGAACGGAAGTCCAGCATGCAGCAACCTCACCTGCTTTATCGAGAGACCCACCTGCCAGAACCAAACACCACGGAGGGGCACCCGAATAAGGTTTGCATCCACAGGAGAGTCACTGTGGGAATGACTCTCTAAGCCAGCAGTCAACTACAAAAGGAGCATTTGTGCCACCAAATTTCCAGGACTGAAGGAGGGAGGAGTACAACTCCTAGAACTTCGTGAGAAGAAAATTTAATCAAGTATGTCAGAAGGCATAGAAAATGGGCTGCCACTTAACATATACCTACATTTCTCTGCCTATCTGGTTGTCTGTCCGGTCCATCTGTCCATCCGTCCACCCACCCACCCACCCCCACCCTACCTCCCACAGTCTATTTCATTTCATCTTAAATCGTTCTTTCAAGCCTTCAAAAAGTCAGCTCATGATGGTCCTAAACTGAGAGGGAGATGGTTCTGGGTTCTACCAGAGTCCTCTGACAGAATAAAACATAAGGGAACAGGGAGAAGCACCATCTGCTTTTGGTGGGTGGGGAGAGTTTGCACCACACCTGGCGGTCCTGGCCCATGATTAGGGGTCACTACTGGCCAAACTATCTATTTTATTTTTATGTTTTTTTTTTGTTTTTTATTTTATGCTTTCAGGTTCACACCCAGTGATGCTCTGGGGTAATTCCTGGCTCTGCACTCAGGAATTACTCCTGTCGGTGCTTGAGGAACCATATGGGATGCCAGGGATTGAACTGGGTCAGCTGCATATAAGGCAAACACCCTCCCCACTGTACTATTGTTCCGGCCCCCAAACCATCTATTTTTAAAGGGTACTTTGATTCTTTATATCTCTAAGTTAGAATCGCACTGACCAAATCTACAAGTCTTCACAGTTTAATTAAAAGAGTAAAAAGGTCTCAAAAAATTTCACTCATTCATCTACCCATCCACTCATTCACCTCAAGAGTTAGTCTTTGGATGAATCCTCCAGGTTCTGATTTAAGCACACTTGTAGTGGTAACACTATGTATGTCCAAAAAAATATCAGGCAAGAAAAGAGGGGTTTACCAAAGAATATTTATGAATATGTATCCTGTGTAAGAAGCAAAATCAAAGCAAAACATAGCGGCCAGTTGCAATAAAGGCAAGGACTTCTTGACCACAATTTAAGAGAGAATAGTCGAGCACCTCTGCCCTTCAAGGTGTTGAAGGTGTGACTGCGGTGTCCGGCTGTGTTGGCAGGTGGCAGACACGAGACAGGCTTGTCCACACCCAGGGCTCTGCCTTGTGGGCCCTGGATGGTTGATGGTCTGACATAGAAAAAGACTGGGTCCCCTGGGATGAACCCAGAGCCACAGCAGAGCCTGGCAAGCTACCCATGGTGTATTCAATATGCCAAAAACAGTAACAATAATGGACCTCATTCCCATGTATGGAGACATTACTGGTGCCCGCTTGAGCAAATTGATGAACAACGGGAAGACAAGTGACAGAGCAGAGCAGACAATGGTGAAAAGAGCTGACTGGCTGGATTTCACACTCCATGATAAGGTAAAAAAGTGCTTGGAGCAGGACAGTCTCTGGCATGGATCTGTTCCATCTGGGGACTTTCAGAAATGATGGGGAAGTGAGGATGATGGTAGAGATTTACTTTTTCATGGTGCTTTAAGATAACGAACTTCACAACCTTCCAGGCACCAGAGAGGAAAGAAGATAGACAAGAGGAAACAGAGGGAAAGTGCCACAGACACTTTGAGTCACCGAGTCCTACTCACGCCCCAGCGGAAGAGTGACTGACGGGCTCCAGAAGGAAACTGGTGCCTGTGGCTTACAACCTGGAGAGTGGGGAGCTCCGGGCGTCTCAGAACTATAATTGATTTGCCCAATCTACCAGAACAACTGTGAGCCACACACTGGCCCCATTCCACGATCTATAATGCACTATATCTGCACTGTATCTGCAGGAGATCCTATTTATTACAGAACTGGCTGCAGCAAAAATAATAATAAACCAAAGATAAGAAACAGCCTTATAATCCACTGACATGCTCGATCCCACATTTTGTACTGTGCTGAGAGCAGGAGCAGAGACAGGATCAAGATGAATTCACTGATAACGAAAACATGGATATGCTGAGTTCAAGTGCCACCCATGAGCCATCTAAACCTGAGGGGATCAGATGCCAGGTGAGTGGACTCCTGAGTTTCACACAGAAAGTGACTTCCTGGGTCACTTCCTGGAAATGGGCTCTACAGGTAGGACGGCATTAGCCAGGGCTTGGGACCTCCTATTTCTTCAGAGTCCAAACACCAAAATAGGCAGCATTTCTTCTTTTTGGGGGTTACCCTGGAAATAGACACAAAGGTTGCAGAACAAAGCTGAACAAAGATCTATCCAAAAGATGGAACTCAATCAGATAGCATCACACACAGATGTCATGAACCCTAAACCCACCAGTATTAACACGCAAACAACAACCCACAACCTGCGAGCTGGCCTGTAAGGTATTTCTGAAAAGTCAGCCTGTTGGAACGCCTGATGTGGGGCAGGGAGGCAGGAGGCGCTGCTGGAGTGTGGAGCAGGGTCAGCAGCAAGGTCAGCAGGTGGGGAGCAGGAGAGAGGCCGGGTGGTTTCCTCTCCCTAACACCAGCTGCCCTTCCACGGGCTCAGTCTCCTAGGAGGCACTGCACAGAACGCCTCGGTCCCAGGGCATCTGTTTCTGAATGGGCAAGAGAAGAGGTGTAGGTGATGGGGGAGAAGCAACCCTAAACCGCGCAGGTGGTAGAGATGGGAACACACTTGGGTTCCTTGTCTCACTGTCGTGACACGACTTTCTTCCTGCTGGCACACTTCCTGAACGCATGTAAGAGACAAAAAGTGAGGCACTCAGATGTCTCCCACATCCCAGGGATGTCTCTCTCTCTCTCTCTCTCTCTCTCTCTCTCTCTCTCTCTCTCTCTCTCACACACACACACACACACACACACACACACACACCAATTCCTAGTAAATTACGTCCAGCAACATAGTAGCGTAGCATCTTGTCAGTTCAACCAAAACTTCCATCCACCAAGACCTGCAATTAGGGGTTAGGGATCAAGGTGGTGGTGGTAGGGGTAGACGCCCTCACTGTAAACATTTTTAAAAATGAAAACCTTTTATGAGCCCCTCATATAGGGATGCACACAAGCCCTTTCTGGGTGTTTTGTCTGCCAGCGAGCAGCTGCATGTCTGACACCCTTGGCTCCCACTGAGCACAGCCAGCTCCCAGAAACTGCAAACCCCTCCACCTCACTTAAATGGCACCGGGCAGCCCCCCGCCCCAACAACTTAACTAGTGTTTGGAAGGCTAGTGGGGCGAGCAAACTCTGTTAGAGAAGCCCCCCTCCACACACACCCAATAACTGAAGCAAAATGTGTCAGGAAGATAGACAAGGTCACCCTGACATCAATTTAGATAGAATAGCTTCTTCACGTTCACACTAGCACTTGCTCAAGCTTTCCTCTTTTATTTATGTGGTAACCGAGGGGAGATTTAACTGGCATTTATTTTTAAATAACTTAACAGCAACCCAATTCTGCAATAGGCACAGAAGAGAGAATAAAGATGGCATGAAACTGGGCTACAGCTTATGAGGGGGGGGCACACACATAATTAAGCCGCGCTTTGTAAGCCCCATTCTTGCTCCCGCCCCACACCCCACTGGCCCCAGCCAACCAAACCAAATCAAACCAACAGGTAGTGTGCTTGCAGGCAGGAGGCCACAACCACGGGGTCACTATTCTGGCAGGTGCCCCTGGGCCCTGGCCAGTCAGGACCATCCGACTCTCAGCGAGATATTGTCTGACAGTGCGCTCCACAGATGCTCTCCCCAGATGGGAGTCAGCCATGAGGGAAGCCTGAGGTGGCCCCACCAGGGGGCACAGCTGAGGGTAGAAGAGGCTCTCTCAGGATTTCCAAAAGCATCTCCCTCCCACCCCCCACTCGGAGATAGAGGGGGTCGGGCCACACCCAGCACTGCTCAGGACTTACTCCTGGTTGTGTGCTCAGGGCCTGAGCCAGAGAAGGCGGCCTGCCAAGCAAGCTCTTTACCCCCTACACTACCCCCCTGGTCTTCCAAAGCGGACCTTTACAACTTATTTCCTCACTGCTGTACAGTCCCCAAATTGCCCTCTGATGACAAATGTCATCACCAAAAGAATGCGAAGGGAGCTGTGCTGACAATGACACTGCAGCCGCCCGAAAGCTCCTAAGCACCATGTAGACAAGACCCCCTGCAGGAAGCCCCCGTGACAAGTGGCCTGCTGCCTGCACCGCAGGAGAGGGACACCTGCTGACACTGAGCCCGTGCGCAAAGGCCAGGCACCAGGTTTCCAAGCTCCCGGGTCAGATCCGCAACCATGGACTCGCTCCCAGAACAGAGGCACAACACAGAACCGGGGATGCCCACTGAATGGCGGCAACGCTGCTCAATCTGTGGTCTGTGGACAGCTGGCTTGGGAGAGCAGAGCTCGACAGAGACCCACTGCTTGAGACAAACAGGGTCCCATTCCTCCTCTGCAGGGGCCTGGCCAGATACATTTGTATTTAGCAATCACAAGAACTATAGGAACAACCAACCTAGCAGGAAGAAGACACACTAATTCCTCACCATGGGCTAATTTCAGTTCTGGATGCTTTGATTTATGACAGTATTTGCTTCTGGGTACCCAAGGCAAGTTCCCCAAGTGTCCAAGCTAAGATTTCCAGGACTCTTCTCTCCTGCCCTGGACTAGGAGGTCCTCAATGGGAGGTGAAATAGACAGTGTGTGCCCTACCCGCACAGAGTGAGTGGCAGAGCCTTCCTTGGTCACCTCATCTCCATCGGTGGCTAGTGGACTGCACTTTTGATCGAGCCCAGGCCGGGGCTCCTACCATCTCTGTGGCCAACTGTCTCCACTTTCTCATGGGGCCACGACTTGATTCTTGGTGCCTCTAGAACTCAAAAGCACTGGTGGCTCCTGGAAATCCTCGCCGAAGAAAAGAAACTCTCAACTAACCCAAGGATCTATCTTTGTAGTCAAAGCCTGGATCACAGAGCTAGGGCAAAGTCCTACTAGCTAATCATCTGGATTCTGCCTTTGGGGAAGTCAAAAGTATCTGAGCCATCCATTTTTCTTCATCATCTCTATTACCTCAAAGGATGAGTGCAATCTCCCACTTTCAGGTGGCCGGAGAAGGCGACAGGAAATTACATTAATACTTGAATGTGCCCTGAAACCTATACTTGACCTTTTCCTGATAAGGCTGCCCAGTAACAGTGAGAATTAAAGAGGGATTTTAAAGAGAGGCAATTTTCGTTTAAGAACAAATGGCACTATCTTCCAGTTCCCAATAATTTTCAAATGGAAAAGCGACACAGGAAGAGTGCAGGTGAAAAGCGAGGGAGGAGGTTTTCAAAGTCCTAGCTTGATTTCTACTTTTCCAGAATCTAAAACAGGATTTCCTCTCTAGGTGCACAAGCCGGAGCTCTGGAAAAATTCGCCGCCAGTGCCTGAAAACAAACCCGCTACAGAAAACACACAAGCTGAGGTCCTTTGGCGAAGCAGCAGCCAAGGTCACGGCCACCGGGCACACAAGCTCCATTCAGGGACAGGATGGACTCACCCCCGAGATGTCTGCCACGCGGTGGATAGGCACTTCCTTTTTTGCTGTGCAATCCCTTGCCATTCTTAATAGCTCTGTAAAGGAAGGAAAAACAACAACGTTTCAAATACAAATCATTAGCAAAGGGCTGAGCAGGGAAAGAAGGAGAAGCGAGGTCATCAGACGGACTCTCTCAGTTCCGAGTCTATAGGTGGCGGCGTAGCCAGCCTCTGCAAGCACGTTTGCGCGAGCCTGCGTCTCTCCTACACCCCTTTACCAGGATTTGGCTGCTAGTTCCAGCTAGCTGGGTGTACCTGGTAATCAGAGAGAGCTCCAGAACTTGTTTCCAAATTAGAGGCATTGTTACCACATAAAGGAACAATCAGTTGGAAGAGCAAACTCCTAAGAAACAGAAGTAATGTTTCTTTCTGTGTTTAATCACATGAAACATTTTAAATGCAAAATATGTAGCCAGTGTTCCAATTCTAATGGAAATCAGTTCCTCTCAGGTAAAAAAGATAAGTTGCCCAGAATGAAGCACTATTGTAGAGACAAGTCACTTTTAACAGTGGGAAAAAATTAACCAAATGCTAGAGGACTGCCGTCAAGTCCATTTTAATTATCCAGGGCCTTAGTCAGATGTCTAATCCCTGTGGCTGGCAACAGTATTCCCCACTGTTCCCTCCTAAGTCCGTGGAAGACTAATGGTCACTCACTGTAACCATGAAGGAACTGGGGACAAATTTCGAAGTTGGTGCTTCACACAAGCCCCTCCAGGCACTGCTGGCCCTGACACCAGAGCAGGGAACGGTCTGTGTAGAATTTGAGAAACTGAGGCTGTGTGTGTGGAGGGGTTGGGTGTGGTGTGGAGGGGTGTTGGGGAGGGGGTCTGCTCTAGGGGTCCAGACTGCCACATGGCAGTGCTGTCTGGAGCAGGCCAGTGTCAGGGAGCCTCGCACTAGCTAGCAGCCCTCCGGCACAGGTTCTATCCTCTCTGCTTCCCGTCAACAGGCGGAGCGGTGGCCACTGCTCCCCACGCGCTCAGGCTCACACACCCCACTGCAAGATCAATCAGGGCAGATTATATGCCAACTGTGCCCTACCCAATCCCCATCCAAAAAGGGTGGGTGGGGTGTGACCATTACGCGAAAATTTTGAAAATAATCCGCAATACTTAAAAACAGGGTACATGGATTCTGTGGGGGCAATGACGTCTGTGGGATACGGGAAGCCAAACCTGGGTGGGTAACAGCGCAGCGCAGAGGGGGAACAAGTCCTGTTCTGTACATACTTGGGGCCTCCCAGACACCCCTCTTCCATGCTGGAGGATCTGTCGATCTCTCTCAGTGGAAGTGAAACAGCTCCTCTTCAGAAACAAGAAGCAAATGCCTTCCTTCTGAAATCCCTTTTCCAAAGCACCATGAAGATCGTAAGAAACCAGAGCCTAGAGTTAACAAGAGAGCAGGGGACCCACCCCCATCTGGAGCACAACTGTGCTGAGCACGTTTCCCAGGGACTCACGGAACTCGAATTCAAGAGCTTCAGCTTTAGAAACAACAAATCTTCCCTCTCTCAATGTCACAATTTACCGTCCAGGGAGCCTGCAAAGCACCATCCCTTCGGAAACTTACTTGGCCAATCTCCTTCAGGATTAAAGGAAACAAACAAAAAGCCCAAGCCCACAGCACTTCCCTGAACATCTACCCCCATCTCTCCGGCACCAGCTGTGCCTGAGGAAGTTCCTGCACCTCCAGCACCTTCCCAGGGCTGCCAGGGGCACGTGTCCCCCACTTTGCTGCTGTTAATGATGACAGGCCTGGGCTACGCCTGAAGGTCTGAGCTACTTCTGGCCTCCCTGGGGTCTGCAGGCCAAGGGCAGAGGGTCAGAGGATGCTTTTTTATGGAAAACCCATGGCTGGCGGCCACCAACAGATCCAACTGACCATCTCTCTGAGCTCTGCAGCCGCCTCTGCTTTTGCAGGCAGGCTCTCGATTGGCTCTCAGTAACTGAGAGGCTGCAGGAGTATGGGGGAGAGCAGCAAGAAGTTCGGCTGCAGGGACTGGAACTCACCTTCCTTCAGGGCCTGGCCTGCCACAGACCTGCAGGCCCTCCGGGGACAGAGGCCTCTGACCCTCTTCTAACCACAAGGACAACCACAAGATGTGGGTCTGCCCTCGAAACAGATGGGCTCGGGGAGAACACTGCTGAACTCCAGGCTTTCCTGGGGTCCGGAGAGCAGTGCATGGACGATGGGGGGAAAAGAATGAATCCGAACAGCAAGGACAAAAGATGGCAGTTCTCAGGGCAAATGTAGCAAATAAGCGGAAATGCTGCTTTCATTCCGTGACCCCAAAGTAGCTCTGTGCTATATAAGCAGAAAAGCAGGATTTCGTC
>JAJIBD010026135.1:0-21580 GCA_021461705.1 Cryptotis parvus | reverse complement strand
ATGACACAGGTATTGACCCAGCAGAGCAGAAACCAGTTTCATTGAAGGCCAAAAGACTCAGCGGCCGCAATTTACCTCCCAAATTATCAAAATATTCTACCCACTTCTCTAGAGAGAGCCCCACAAAAGTAATGAGAATATAGTGCCCGCATGGCAGAGCCTCAAGCTGTCCGATGTGTGTTCGAGCATGCCAAATCCAGTAACAAAAATGTTTACTTTCCTGACCCCGAAAGAGCCCTTAATACGGCAGCAGTAAGAAAGGCAAACAAGCAGTGCCTGATAAAAATTTCATGGCCATCCTAGGCTGCCAAAACGAAGAAGGACTAAAATGACTGTCTGTACTTTCAATGCACGCACACTGGCATCGGAAGCATATATTGAGGATCTGATGCTGCAAGCAAAAAAGATCAAGTAGCGATCATTGGTCTGACTGAGACGAGGAGGCGCAGTTGCATCATGCTGTATTTGACACCGAGAAGAATTGTTCCTTGGAACATGTGATGAAAGAGGCGCCGGTGGCGTTGGTGTCCTTGTCAACACGAACATGGCCGTCAACATTGATTCATTTGAATGCCTAACAAACCGAATAGGACGATTACACTTGAAGAGATGTGGCCTACTGCCAGCAATTTCTATCTTCATTGTCTACGCACCAACATCCACATACAAAGAAGATGAAATTGAGAAATTCTACATGGAACTGGAGGAGTTCTATAAAAAAGATCACACCTTCTACAAGATCATAGTCGGTGATTTTAATGCCAAGATAGGACCAAGAAGATCGGCTGAAGAACTCCACATCGACCCATGGCCTAGAATGGAACGAACAGGGTGAGAGACTATCTGAGTTCATCATGTCCACCAAGACCATTCATGGGAACTCACAGTTCCAGAAGGCTGAAGCGAAACGTTGGACATGGGAATCTCCTGGCGGACAGTTCCACAATGAAATTGACCACATCATCTTCAATCGACGGTTTTGTCTGGACCGATGTTGCTGTCGCCCCCAAATTCCAAACAGGATCGGACCACCGCCTCCTTCGCGGAAAAATTCTACTTCCCGCAACGGGGAGAAAAGGCTGCAAAGTTTAAGAAGAGAACTCCCAGAACGACCACCAACTGGGAACTCTTTGGCACCATTGCAGCAACATGGGAAGATACCATCATTGACGACATCGATGAAGAATACAACCGACTGGTTCAGCACCTCCATGATTGTGCGAAGAATGCCGAGAGAGAAAGACACAAAAGGACGCTTGTCTTCAGAAACTCTTGAGCTCATTCGCCAACGTGGCAAGGCGCGAGCCTCAGGAGACCAAATGCTAACGTCCAAGCTTGCTAAACGGTGCAGAGAAGCGATAAAAGAAGACCTCAAAGACAGAAGAGCAGAAATACTGGAAGATGCAGCAGAAGCCGGAAAAGCATTCGCACTGCCCGCCTGTCCTTCGCCAACTATAAGACCAAGATGACTGCCCTCCGACGCCCTGATGGATCTATCACATCTTCCAGAAAGGCAATGGAGAAGATTATCCAGGACTTCTACTCAAATCTCTTTGATAGCCACATCCACCTGCCCACATACCAAATTCCACAGGATGGATATGTCATTCCCAACGTTCTCCCTTCTGAAACCGACATGCCATCTCGCCGGTAAAGAAGGGAACAGCACCAGGCCCAGACAAAGTCAGACCCGAACACCTGAAGAATCTGCCGTCGGTACTCATCAATACACTAGCTCGGCTCTTCACACGCTACCTGTCCGAATGCAAGGTGCCCTCCCAATGGAAAACCAGCAGGACAGTTCTACTGTTCAAGAAGGGAGACATTCACGACATCGGCAACTATCGCCCCATCTGCCTGTTGTCCGTCATCTACAAGCTGTTTACACGAGTCATCCTGAACAGGATTAGCAGAACACTAGATGAAGGACAACCATGCGAGCAAGCAGGCTTCCGGAAAGGATTCAGCACAATCGACCATATCCACACAGTAACCAAGCTCATTGAGGTTTGTAGGGAGTACAAGATGCCGCTCTGTCTCACGCTCATTGATTTACAGAAAGCCTTGATTCTGTGGAGACTGAAGCAGTCATCGAAGCCCTAGCCAAACAGGGTGTTCAAACCCAATACATCAAGATCCTTCGTGAGCTGTATTACGGATTCACCACCAGGATCTCACCATTCTACAAAGAAGTGATCATTGATGTCAAAAGAGGGGTTCGACAGGGTGATACCATCTCACCAAAACTCTTCAGTGCCACCCTCGAGAACATCATGCAGACAATTAGAATGGGAAGGAATGGGAGTGAAGATAGATGGTCGGCAACCACACCACCTCCGCTTCGCTGATGACATCGTTCTAATAACACCAAACATTAGCCAAGCGGCACAAATGCTGGCTGACTTTGACCGAGAATGTGGAAAGGTAGGTCTACAGCTGAATCTGAAGAAAACTATGTTCATGAGGAATGAACTAGTTCCAGAGGCCCCATTCACTCTCAATGGAACAAACATCTCTGAATGCAGCAGTTATGTGTACCTAGGTCGAGAAGTCAACATGATGAACGACCTAAAACCTGAGCTGCGCAGGAGGAAGAGAGCGGCATGGAATGCCTTCAAAGGCATCGAAGAAATAGCTAAAAGGACAAAGAACCTCCGGCTCCGGGCACATCTCTTTGACTCCACCGTTCTCCCTGCATTAACATACGCCTCAGAGACCTGGGCCCTACGAAAGCAGGATGAGAATGCTATTCGGTCTCCCCAGAGAGGCATCGAAAAGAGCTATGCTTGGAATATCACGCCTCACTCAAGTGAGAGAAGGAATCCGGAGTTCTGACCTCCCGCTATTCCAGAATCAGGGACGCTGTCTCGCTTGCCAAGGCATCGAAAAATCAGATGGGCTGGACATGTAATGCGATTTGGAGACAACCGCTGGACTAGAGCCGTTACCGACTGGATCCCACGGGATGTCAAAAGATCACGTGGCCGCCCACCTACAAGATGGTCAGACTTCCTTGTCAAGACCCTGAAGGAACGGTTTGAGGCTCTTCATATTCCTGAATCAACCAGATGCCATTGGGCTACATTGGCACGTGATAGGGTCCAATGGAAATGTTACTGGCGCCCGCGCGAGCAAATCGATGAATAACGGGATTCAAGTGATCAAGTGATCAAGTGACAAGGATAATGTGGAGAAGGAACAGAAATTTCCTCAATGAAATTCAAATGGCCAAAAGGCATATGAAAAATGCTCTCTTCATGACTAATCATCAGGATGTAAATAAAAAGGGATAGCTCACACGGCCAGAGACTCGCACACATTAAAAAAACAAGAACAAATAATGCTGGTGTGGATGCAAGGAAAAGGACTTTATTCATTAAGTTGGTGGAATTCTGATCATCGCCTTTTGAGAAAACTCAAGAACATTTCTCCAAAACTAGAAATTGAGCTCCCATTAACTACCTACTCTGGAAATATACTCCTGGGATCCAGAAACACATAGCAGAAACATCATACCCTGTGTTCACTCGCAGCACTTCTGTACACAATAACCAGAGTCTGGAAACAATCTGAGTGCCAAGAACAGATAACTAAATAAACTATAGTACATCTATACAATGGAAATACTCATGCAACTATTAGGAAAAAATAAAGTTATGAAATTTCTTCTATAAATGGACGGACATGAAGGAGTATCATGTTGGAGTGAAATGAGTCAAAAGTGGAGAAGAATAGATATAGAAAAAGACTGTATTCATTTGTGGATATATTGAAAAAACAGTACGCAAGAATAATATCCGAGGCCAGGGAAACATGACCAGAGGACTTGTCAATATTGGAACTTACTACAGGTGTGTTGGGGGTAGAGGGTAGGTAAGATAGAGAAGGGACCAGTTCAAGTAATAAATAGTGAAGACAGCAATCTTGACTCTACCATACAATAAGCAGAGCTAATTCTGCCTCTCTCAACTGTTTTTCGAAAAAAATCTACTCTTCATGGATATATTTGATCAGAACTCCTGAAACTTCATGTCTGATTACCTAACAAATTAATGCTGCTATGCAGCTAGGGAAACAGAATAGCAAATCTTACATGAAATGGATGAACCATTCTACCTAGGCAGTATGAAAACACACCAGCACAGGAATGGGTGCAGGAGTGGAAAACTTCATCTCAGACTGCGAAATAGTTGTTTAGGTGTAGCCTGGAATGTAGCTGACTAGGTTCAACTTCGGCACCCCATGTGTTCCTCTGAGTCTACTAGGAGCCATCTCTGATACACAGAGCCGAGTAGTTTTGAGTACCATTAGGCATGACTCAAAAACAATCAAAATCCCCCAAAATGTGGTCTGGAGGGGGTTACCAAATTACTAAATTGTCAACCAAACTTGTTTTAAATTTGTATTATTAAGTAGCTCATCAATAAATGCTTGAGATGAGAGGCGCACTATAAGAGTATTCCACCCCATGGCAGAGCTTCCGGCAGCTACCCGCAGGTCGCATTTGATATGCCAAAACCAGTAACAATTATAAACCCTATCTCTATGAATCTAAAGTAAATGGTCTGAGGCTCTTCCCTGGAGGAGCAGATGCCCTTGGGCTACACCTTTAGCATGTGACAGGATGTATGGAGAAGCAATGGTGCCTGCCTGCAGCAAATTATCAACGGAAGATAAAGTGGATACAAGTGATAAAAAATATCTTACTTTTTCTTTCTTTCCTTTTCTTTTCTCCATTTATCCTAACTTTAAAGTTCTAGTCTTCTAAATCAGATGTTGATGATCCTAATATGAATAATTGAAACCCCTTGAGGAAAATTATCAAAAGTACTATCAAAAAAATTCTAAACACTTTTCTGTTAGAGATACTTTTACTGAAATGAATACATTTATTCTGGTTATTTTTGCTCTTTACATGACAATGACTTTCAAATGCTGGATTCCTCAGATAAGCAAAACACCAGCCTCACCAAAAAGAACTGAACATAAATGTAACTTTTCAAGCTCTCTCTCCAGACTGTGAATCAGAAATTCTCTAACAGGTCCTCCCTGAGATCTGTGCTTGAGTAAGAGGCCCTAGTGATTCCTTGGTATTCTTCTCTTAAAATTTAAGAACCACAGTGTAAGAAATAATTACTGACCTTAGCCAACATCAACATTAGTCACAACAATTGAGTCTGTCGTATCTTTAAAGTTGGTCTGTAGTTGAATTTTTTAAAACAAAAAGGAGTCACGTTAGACAAAGAAAGCAGGCCACAACCTAGAAACTTGTCACAAAATTCTCTACATCACAATTGTGTGGACTGAAGCCAGGTGAATAGTACTGTTCCCCATGCCCAAGTTTTGGGCATTTACTAAGTGGTCTTGGATCATCCTGTAGATAAGATCTAAATAGTCCTGTTTACACAGACAGCCCCAAAATAAGCACATATTTAAAATAATTAGCAAAGCAGTGTGAGCTACAAAGACGTGGAGGAAAGTTTGAAATCATTTTGATACGTTTTTGTGAGAATGAATTTTGTAGAGGACACCCAGCCAGGTTTTGCCCATTTACCTGGGAAACTTAACCAGGAGCAATCCAGGCTGCCCTCATCTGGAAAATGTGTAACCAGACTTAACCAGGCTGCCCATCACCAGGGAAGTCCTTGATTCCATTTTAGAAACAGAGATTGGTCTGGTCAGACCAAGAGTCAACGATCCTTGCGCACGCTATGCTTGGATATATATTTGATTGTTGTAATGACAGTGGCTGTGTACCTGCTGCAGCGTTTGCACCAGACCATGGAACTTACTTGGGGCCACATACTTTGTTGAAGCACTCAGATCCTGCTAGGATTTTCCTGGGGATAAAAATGCCCCTGGAAAGGGGTGGTGGATACAGTGTGGAGATCAGAGCCTCAGATCTGATCTGAGGCAATTTTTTAAAAAAATTAAAGTAGGTCTCTTCAAATTCCTGTTCTGTATACATTTCTGTTCGTCTGTTTGTGGGCCACACCTAGTGGTGCCTTGTGGGCTCATTCCTTGAGCCTAGGTCACTCCTGGTGATGTTCTGGCCATACACAGCACCAGGGATTGAAGCCAGTTGTCTATGTGCAGGGTAAGCACTCAACCTCTGTGTTACCTCTCTGGCTCTCTCTGCATAAGAACATTTTTGATTTCTCCCTTCTAGAAATTCTGATTTACAGTGAGGACAAACAGCCACTCACTGTTAGAACAGTAAGGGAAAGCAAGAAAAGTCTAAACCTTTGTACCCTGTACAAATATAAAATATATTAAAAAAAACTCAGAGCCTGGGCAAGTTACTCCGGGCCGGCATTTGACATGCAAATACCAGCAACAATTATAGACCTTATTCCATGACTCATATGGAATGGTTTGAGGCTCTATATGTTCTTGGAGCAAGTAGATGCCCTGGGCTCTACTAGCATGAGACAGGAAGTGTGGAGATGTTACTGGAAAGTTCCGCTTTGAGCAAAATCCATGATGAACGGGAAGACAGTGATACAGGAAAAAATCTTGGCCAGTGATGTAAGATGTTCTCTGGGACCCTTCTCAGAAAGTTTCCTTACTTGATGCCCTGAGTGTGTGGTTGGGCGCTGGCAGTTCCACAGCCATTCTGTCTCTATGCAGTGAGAATCCCCTGGCAGATTGTGAGGAAACAGAACAGCAAGGTGGGCTCGCAATCGCCATGGAATCAACCTCAAAAGCCGCCCACTGACTGTTTAGGAAAAATATTAACTTTCCTTGTATTGTGTAAGAAAAAGCTTACTAGGAGTTCTTTGTAAAATTGTTCAAAACAAATCAAAGACTGGAAGAAGAATGAAATGAATTCTGAGGCTCAGAGGCTAAGTTCAGCTATCAAAATTTTGTGCTGTGTATAGAGATTTGCTAATAAGAGTTTTGTAAGATCACTGTAAGTGAGCTCCAAAAGGTGTGGAAGAAAGAACCCAGCCTCATTAACAGTTCTCAAAATATTTCTTTCCTAATTTTCTTAGAGGTCTGTGCAAATTGTTAGAAAGGTAAAGCGGCAGAAAATGGTGGGCAGAACTCTCTCCGGGATGGAGGGAAAGAGCTTTAGCTGCCTTTGCCATGCACTCAGCTTCCTGAGGTTTATTAGAAACCTTCAGTTTCCTTGTCTTTGTGAACAGAGGCCCCCTTCTTGGGAAAGTTTTCAATTAGAAGTGAAATTCTCCTTGAGCTGATGAAGATGGAATGTCCCTCCCCTCCTCCAACACACACGTGACAGCTGACGTAGCTGCAGAACTCACTTTAAAGGCCCATCCAAAGGGCATCGTTTTATTTACCTTCTCTCCACCTCTGAAGGTTGCTGCTACACCAGAGATGAAAGTAAATTTTTAAAATTGCCAGCCATTTATTTTCATAAAACCTCTCTATATCACTCACAGTTCCTACGGAAAGTAAGTAATTATCTTCTATGTCCCCATTAATTATTCCTCCAGCCTGTTTCAAATATTTCCCATTCAATTTCCTTTTAAAAAGATGAACAAACACACTGCTAACTGTGGATTCCTTGAAACATCTCTAGAACCCCATGGGAAAGCAATAATGATTCAAACAAATAATTATGATCCGTGAATGGCTTATCCCAGAGAAGGAAACTCCAAGGATGGTACTCCAAAAATAATTTTATAAGAGGACTTTATGGAGAAAATCATTGAAATGTAGATGATGGGAAAGGAAAAATATCAAAACATAATATCTTCGTCTTCAACAGAGTTTTTCATCACTACGCATTCTTAAGGCTTAACTAACTGTTAGTCACCCTTCAATTGAGGGTTTAAGGTCACTCTTTCATTCACCTTATCGAGTGACTAATACAGGCTGTAGACAAAGATCCTGTAGGTAAACTATAGCCTGACATCCATAGAACCCAGAGGTGGGAGGGAAGCATGAGATAGCTTTGAATGTGGACAGAACCGTCAGAAGCACCACCTTGATTTTTTTTTTTTTTTTTGTATCATGAGTAAGATGAACGTGGTCTGCAGGGCAGGAAGTGTGGTCTTGGTGAAAAGACCAGGGCCATTTTTCCCGCCAGTTCCTCTTGCCAGCTCTCCACTGCCCCTTTGCCTGATGCGCCGATTTCTCTGTAGCCATAAGGCCCTTTCGCCCTGTAGGGTTCCTGTTCAACTCCTGTCAGATGTGTTTATTCTAATTAGTGACAGGGGCATCATCCGCAGTTAGAGGGGCAGGTGTGCTGCCGTAGATCGGCCTGGAGTCTGGGGAGAGAGTCAAAATTTTCGGAGATGGGGCCTTGGAGGCAAGCTACACGCATAAATAATTTAGGACCACCAGGGCAGCTCCCAAAACAACCTGGGTCCCTTGGTTTCAAGCTCCAGCCACTTTCAGTCAGTCCCTCTCGCCTAATTTTAGAATGAATCAAGCGCCTTAGCTCGGCACATAAGCCCTTAGACACCCTGCCGCCCGCCTCCTTCTGCCTATCCTTGTGCCCCTGTCACTTGCTTCATGTTCTGAACCTTGAGGTACTCAAGTGGTCGTGGTCCTGAAGGGGAGGTAGGCACAGAATCTCAAGGAGGGTCCAGGCCCAGATGAACCCCAGTATAAACACTGAACAGGGGCGCATCAGCATGAGAATCTGGGCCGCCTACCGGGAGTTGTTCGGCATCTGGCAGCTGGAAAGAGGTGGTCGAAGCAGAAACCAGTGTCCAAAGAGCAAGCTAAGGGGCTGGGCTGCAGGGGATGAAGGTAGGGGAGAGGAGGCAGGACCCCAGGATCAGCCACCAGAGGCAGGTTCAGACAAGCCAAGGGGCATCTGTTCACTTGCTTGTGACTCTTGGAGTCAGGACACAACCTGTCCCAGCTTCCAATTCCTGTTAATACCGGGACACAGAAAATACCTTCCTTATTACTAGCTGAAGAAAGTCTAAGACAGGGGCCAGAGGGATAGAAAGAGAGGAGGAGGCGCCGCTGCCTGTGGCCAACCCATTCAATGCCTGGCACCTGGCACTGCTAAGTGGTGGAGTAAACTCCCACGCTGGGTGTGATTCTGTCAAACCAGCACTACAGAAAATAAATAAGAAACACATGTGCAATCCCATTTTATTTACTTTTTTGCTTTTTTTTTTTTTGTCAGCACTAGTCAACGCTCAGGTTACTCCTGGCTCTGCACTTCAGGAATTGCTCCTGGCGGTGCTGGGGACCATGGGATGCTGGGGATCGAACCTCGGCCGGCACAGGCTAGCCGCTTGCAAGGCAAATGCCCTACCTGCTGGCCATAGCTCCGGCCCCAACTGCATTTAAAAGATTTTGTAGGCCAGATGTGGCTCTATGGTAGAGCACTTGGTTTGTGTTTGAGCCATGAGTTTGACCTCTGGCATCCCTCTCTTCCTGAGCACAATCCCCAATACATCACAATCAGTACGTGACCAGACATTCAGAAAATAACCTGTGCAGCTATTTTGCACATATAGAAGCACTGCTTCATAGCTTAAAAATAATTGTACTTGCTAAACTTCATAGAATTTAAAGAGGTTCTTGACGCAGATACTGTGTTTTCTTTCATATTGCTGTTGTTTTTGCACTATACTCTGGCAGTGCTGAGGGTGTACCTCTGATTCTAGTTCTCGGGGATCATTCTGGTAGAACAAAGACCAGGCAGGCTGGGTACTGAGCTGGCTTTGGCTGGGTGTGCAGGCAAGTGGGTCTTATCCTCTGTTCTCATCTAGCCCCTCCTGTGATCCTGTGTTTTCTATAGGTGCTTCTAAAGGCCATTTTCTTTTTGCAGAGGGTTGTGCATGAAATCAGTCACTTAACAAAATACTAAGTGATGAATAAATAAATTGTGTTGACTCTGGCCTCAGCCCCACTCGGCCCTGAATTCCTGGAGCAATGGTTACCATTACTACTGGAAATACAAAAGGAGTAAAGAGTCAAACATCCCTAGTCCTGAACATGATATATTTATGCTTATTTTAGCACACAGCCCTTACCCTCGCGCTCGTGAAACCTACAATCACAACAAAACCAAAATACTGGCAGGAGGAGCTGACATTCTTATAGCAACAGATTTGAGTGCAGATGCCAGGAGGCAACATGGCAACAGGAGCAAAGAGGGCAGGCGACCAGGTTCAGAACTGGCTGACGTTCCATCACTGGGCAAAAAAGACCCTTGGCATCGCTGGAGAACACCTTTGGGAGAGGAGAGCCAGGAATGACTTCCTGTAATCTCCTGGCATCAGGATTCATGGGGGATCCTTGCCAAGGCATGTGCTTGGAGATGGAAGGGGCTAGAAATGACTGGCTGGGTGTGGAGTCGGAGGAAGAGTCAGGTTTCCACTTTCAACCTGCTGACCCCATAGGGGCCAGAGGTGAGACTGAAGTGGAAGTATACAGGCTTGAAATAGGCCGTGGTCTCACCTCTCATCGTCTCGTGGGCAAACAAAGGTGTTAAACCTGTATTTTATAGTCTGATCTGAGATGTAAGGACAGCAGGCTCCAGAGAACAGCCCCATGTGCTCTAACTCAAACTACCTTCCCAGCCCCTAAAATACAGTGTTAAAAATTGGGCAAGAGAGAGCACAGTGGGTAAAGCACTTGCCTTGCAGAGAACCACGCCTGGTTCAATCCCCAGCACTATGCAGTCCCCTAAGAGCCAGCAGGAGTGATACCTGAGCACAGAGTCAGTAAACCCCGAGCATCATGGATGTGGAATTGTCTTCAAAATTGTTTTTATTAGTTAAGGTAAGGTGTCTACAATGAAAAGGGGACATTTATGGTTTTGGCAAAACACTGATTTTAAAGAGTGATTCATTAATCTCAAATTCTGTTTTCTTCCAGGCACTCCTGCCAGTTGTGCAGATTATAAAACAGCTCACAATGGTTAATTACCTGAAGACCTTAACCTCCAAGTTTCCTGGGATGGAAGAAAGGAAAATAAAGACCCGCAGTTTGAACCCTGCCCGGTCCTGAGCATGATTTCTAGTAAACTTGAAACAATTTTTATTTCAAAACAATCAGGTTGTCGAGCCTGTATGTTTCTGTTAATGTTAGCTCTGAAAGACTTAAATATTTCCTATTCTCCACCTTTGACTTACAGCCAAGATATCATCACTGAATGGTTCTTGTGTCTTATCTAAAGCCCACAGATAAGGACTTTGGAAAATGAATAAAAAAATGTTGAAACAAATCTTTTCTGTGACAGCAGTGTTTCTCTGAGTGGATTCCTGGCGGGCTGGTGGACAAAGCTGCTGACGAAGACGAGACGCTGTCTCCTGGACTTTGTTAACAGCCTGCCGCGCGGCCTACAGGATTTTGCACTCCAGCGCGTCTCAGAGACCAGCCGCTGAGAGTCCTAGAAACAGAAGAACAATCGCATCTAAGTAGTTTTCAAGGCATAAGAGTAGAAGTCACGTACTGGGGCTATGGTCTGTGGCTACGAGCGCCTGTTCTTCGCGTGTGAGTGCTGCAGTTCAATTCCTGACACTGCCCCTCGCCAAGTGCTTTCGAAAGAGCAAGCACTTTTTAATTCTTCTATTGCATCACTGCCACTTGTCTTCCCGTTGTTCATCAATTTGCTGGAGCGGCACCATAACATCTCCAAATCCTAAGTTGCAAGCTAAGCGTACCCTAAGGCATCTGCTTACCCAGGAACAGGAAAGCTCTCAAACCATTCCTTCAGGCCGCGGGAATGAGGCTCATAGAATTGTTACTGCTTTTCGGCATATCAAATAAATAAATCTTAAATAGTACTAGATGTTAGTATCAGGTCCTTTCCCTAGTATCTTCCATACATTTATACACTGTATACTAGGCAGATTCTCTAGTTGTGACCCGTCATTCCAGTGAGCCTAGCAGGAGTTTTCAGAACAACTCCCTACACCATGAGGTCAGTCATTCTCAAAATCAGACCTACAGCTCAGAGCTCCAATCATAAGAGAAAACCTGATCTTTCCCCCATTGAAATGTCTTTGAACAGTGAATGCCTGAGATGAGAGCCTTCCACTGAGAGTATACCACCTTACACAGCAGAGCCTGGCAAGCTACCCATGTTTTGGTCGGAAATGCCAATTCGTCCATAAAAACTGCATTTTGAGCCATACCTGGTGGTGCATCAGGTGTATTTCTGGCTCTGCACTTGAGTAAACGCCTCCTGGCAAGGCGCAGGAGACCGTATGTGGCACTCTGGGAATGAACTCCAGGTCAGTCACATGCAAGGCACCTTCCGTACCCGCCTCGGACTATCTTTCCAGCCTGTAATTTATTCTACTTTGGGAGCCAGTGTTTGGGGTGTGCTCTTTGCCCTTGTTTATTGTTTAAAGGGGAAGAGTTTGAGTGACTGCCCACTAATTTTATGACTATGAGGTCTTAAAATGCCATCACCACTGGATTACCAAGAGGACGAGGACAACTCCACTCTATTACCTGGGGTCTAGCAAGAGTGGAGGGGAAATTCTTGTCCTGTTTATTGGGGGGGAGGGAGAATTACTATGTTTACTACGACATTGCTTAAATGATACAAGGGTTCCTGGGGTAGGCAGAAATCTCCTGGCAGAGCTCAGGGCCTGTTCATGCCCGTGTCTGTATCTTACATCGCCTTCATCAGCAGGTACACAGTTGGCATGAATAGCTGAAAGTGGTGAGTCCAGCGTAGAGTGCAGGAGAGAGGCGCAGAGGGTCTGAGCTAGGGGCTTGTGGTGGGCTTTGCTTGGGAGAGGCGAGAGCAGCCTGAATGCGTGTGTGTGTGTGTGATAGATTGGATGTAGGGTAGCATAGTTGCAAGTGTTATGCTGAGCTATCGTTGAGCTTCCATCTCTTGCTCTGTGCTCCTGATGAAAGAAAACAAAGAAGAAACTTTTTTAGTAGTTATTGGTCCAGACACCCAATGATGTTCAGGGATCACTCCTGGTGGTGACTTGGGACCATACCAGGTGTCAGCGATTGAACCCATATTGGGGGTGTCCAAGGCACCACACTGGTTGTTCTATCTGCGGCACCAATAGAAACTAATTTTAGCTGGAAGAATGAATGTATGGAAAGGAAGTACTGGTTTCCATACTTTCAGCTCTATTTCCTATATAGCAGTGTTTGCCAAAGTGGGGGTGACTCCTTCCAGTGGTCACCACTTAGGACCTACTGATGGAATTGGGGACAGGGGGCGCACCAAATGAAGGCAATAAATGGAATAGAAGGCTCCATTTCTAGGCGTGCACTAAGTACTTTCTTTCCGGAAAGAGGCAGGCAAAAAAGTATGTAACCCCAACCCAGACCAGGTGGGTTCAAACAGAAAAATGAGAAGTTACTAAAAAGTAATAAGAAGTAAGTAGGAAGTGTTGGCAATGCAGAGACAGAGTTAAATAAAGTGGAGGAGGAAACAGAATGGAACAACTTGAATCCCACCTCCTTTCCGCGCCCCGCCTTTCCAGCGTGACGAACCAGTGTCAGAGTTCTCATGGGGATTCAGCTGCTCTTGTCCTGATGGCATAAGAGTTTCCACATTTGCCAGCTTTAGTGTGGCAGTGAGCCAAGCCTGATCAAATGCAAACGCAAACTTAGGTCATACCTGTTTGATGCTCTATAAACTCAAGTCTTATGGTATCATTTTGACAGAAACTAATAGGACTAGCTCAAAAATTATTAATTTGCTTTTCATTGCAAATTTACGCAGTGAGCGCGGCACATACTATCTGGACAGTAGTCAGTGGCTCAGGTTCTTCAGATGAGGCCCCGACAGCAGCTTTCAGGTAACAATCTTGAAAACAGAGAAACTGGAATGAAAATGCCTTAGATTTCTAGTCTGCTATGGAAGCTTAGCTTGACATCACGTCATTAAAATAAGAATTTAGACTCACCACAGCAAGAGAATTTGGGGTGGAGATAATTGAGAAAGAATACACGCTAAGTACCCACACGTAAGTCTGATCCCTGCACCATGAATCCACCCTGGAGCTGTGGCCCTTGACACTGGAAAAGTGAGGCCTAAAAGCCCCAGCTCTGGGATACAGCCACCATGCTCCCAGCACTGCAGGACTTTTTTTGAGGAGTCCCATATCCAGTAGGTCGTGACAGCACTGTTACCCAGTTGGCCCAGTGTCACTCTTGAATGGTTCTGTAAGGCCCCCTGAGTTCCCCTCTTGGTGGCCCTACAAACAAAAAGGCCATCCTAAAAATTACAGAATCTCTGGGTTTAACTCTGATAACTATGAGACTCTGAATCTGACCAATTCAATTAGTAATCGTTTCTGCATTTAGACTCAAAAAGTGAAGGAGTTAATAAGGCTTGGGTCAATGGAAGACCATGAAATGAAGGGCATTAAACAGCTGTATTCTCTCTTAAATGTTATATTGCTAGTTCTGCTATCCCAATACTTGTGCGGGTAAGGCGTGTGTGTACAAGCGTAATACATACACTTTCCCTTGCAAAGAAAGAAAAGTTCATCCTTCCCTGCCAAGGAGACAGCAGGTTTAGGTGGATTTGCTGCTTGGAGCTAATAGCCTTACATTTAGGACAGGGTGGGACAGTGCAGGAAGGTGTGGGAAATGACACAAGTAACAGAGAACAAGAACATTTTTGAAGACACTTGCCTGCCTAGAATTGAAACTAAAACAGCCAAGAAGGCAACGGATGATTTAAGCTAAATATATTTGGGTATAAACAATCCCCAAGTGAGGAAATTCTGGTTATAGATCTTTAAAATTATAGCATATTAGATATTTTGACATTTTTATTATTTATGTATTTATTATGCATCCAGGGATCAAATCTTGGGCCTTGATAAGCAAGTGCTCTACTGTTTAGCTACACGCCCCCAAATCCTCAAGATTAGGGCAGTGCTCTCTCGTCTGTCTTCAAATAACAAATTGAAGTGGAACAATTTGTAGCTCAACAAAACCTTTATTTACTGTGTGCCCTTGAATACAAGGAAGCTAATATGCTCACTCATTCGCTCTACAAGAAATGCAGATGCAACTATTCTGCCTATGTCAGTTGGCCACACTTAATCACACATCTTTTAAAAAAACTTGCAATTTCAAGATTTCAAGTAATGTTAGTCAGGTCAACTCTGATGCCGCTTGACATATATTGCATATCTGTGTAAATGGAGAACATCCCTGCTCATTATATTCATGCCCTTGGCCTGTATTTCTCTCTTCCTCTTCTGCCTCTGCCTACCTTCCACTCAACTAGTCTAAACACGCTGTCTTCCAGATATTGTCTGTCACTCATATAGAAACTACACTTTATAATAGATGACTGGATAAAGAAGCTTGGATACATCTACACGGAATACTCTGCAGCTGTTAGGGAAAACGCTGAGGAATTCTTGCTTATAAATGGATGGACATGGAAAAGATCCTGTTGGAGTGAAATTAGCCAGAAGGAGATAGATATTGAATGACTGTATTTATTTGCATGATATAACTAGTATATGTACATATATTATGATACCAATATCCATATTGAAGTGGGAAGTCATGTATCGGGAGGTTCTATCAAAGGTGTAAATTATCACAAACGCTAAAGGAGATAGGAGGCTAGGTGAGACAAAAAAATGGAACAGTGTGCTAATAATTGTTGGAAAGTACTAATACCAACTCTAGAACTGAGCATTAAATACAAGCAAAAAGATACATAAAAAAAAGAAACTACTCTGAGGTATGGTAAAGACCCTTCAGCCCCAGTCCTTCAAAATCCCAGAGCTCTGTAAGTTGGTCACCCCACCCCCATTGCCTCTAAGAGACCATTACAGATACTCGAAGAACTTAAGACTCAGCCCAGGTAGGCTTGTAAATATATCTGTGTTCATGGCAGCTTGGTTTACAAAAGAGAGTCATGGACTTCATTTAGTATGGAGTTGGCTTTTCCCTCTCAGTAAACTCGTGGATTTTCAACAAATGGCGCTGGTAAGTTCAGAAATAATAAGTCTGCATTTAAAATACTTTCTTAAAAATGAGGAGGTACTCCACGCTTAAGTACTTTGTCAACAAGTTTGTTCTGGGTTACAGCGGCTGATAAGTTTGTTCAAGTTACCAGGAGCAGCAGGATTACACCTGGGATAATAGGGGTGGAACAAATTTTGCTTCAGGACAGATGAGTTGTTCAGAGCCAAAGACAAAGGTTGCCTCTTCCACCCAGCATGCACAAACTTTTCCACGGGGCTTCAAAGCTGCTCTTCACAAATGAAAAATGTGGTGTTGTGATTGGAGTTTAATTGAAAATTGCATAAGTTCTTAATCTTAATAAATTTATTCTGGAGGAGAGACAAAGAGAGAGTACAGGTGGTAGGTCAGCTTTGCATGCAGTGAAGCCAGACTCCAGGTTCTAATCCCTGGTGAATTGCATATGGTTCCTCAACTCCCACTCAGCAGTGATCCCTGAGCACAAAGACAGGACTAAGTGCTCATCACCACCAGGTGTGGCCCCAAACAAGTCAAGGAATTGTGAAAATATATAGACTACACAGCCAACGTAACAAACATGCAACCTTGCTTTTCCTACAATATGAACTGAGGGTGTCATGATAAGCAAAATAAGCCAGGAGGAGAAAACAAATACCAGACAATCTCACTGACAGGTGCAGTATATGAAGAAGAAAACAAAGAAATGAGATTTGTCGAGGGGGAAACAGCCCTTGCTTTCACAACAAGGTGCAGTTACCGGAGGGAGGAGAACGGTCAGGAAGGGCTCCTGGCAGTAGTCTGGTGGGTGGAACACTTCATTCTGAGATCAACACTTGTTTATACTATGTCAACTAGTCTCACTTCAATAAATGAATTTTAACATAAATTATCTGATTTTTACCCATGAACTGCAAGTCTAGGGGTTTAGGAGCAACTAGGACTGTTAACTGCTGTATTTGCTGAAAATAATCATATTCTGATCCAAGGATCTGACACAGTGAGACAGTATTTCCACTCTTACAATAAATTCACCATCAGCTGCCCAGGCACACAGCCTGTAAGGAAGGCCGGAGGGTGACGGTGCCTGGTGGGGCCTTGAGTTCCATCTCTAAACACTGCAACAAGACTCATCCCCGCCACACCAGCCCTCCTGACACCAGGGGAGCCCTGCTGGCTCCTAAAAGCATTCTCAAAACAGCAGGCAGGCCCAAGCACTGAACCGTTAGGCCTGGAACTGCCAGGGAATTTCTCTAGGAACCTGCCTCTGGTCCTGGCTCCCTCACCACCACACACTCACAAGCACGCACACACGCACACACACACACACACACACACACACACACACACACACACAACCATGTTTTAAAATGTGAACTTTGGGGGCCGGATATAGCCCAGCGGGTAGGGCGCCTGTCTTGCATCGCGGCCGCCTCAGCCGGCCCTGGTCTGACCCCGCAGTCCCATATGACCTCAGTGCACCGCCTCAGAGTAATTCCTGAGTGGCAGGAGCCAGAGGTAACCCCTGAGCATTGCCGGAAGAATCAAAAAGCAAAAATAAAAAAATAAAATAAAATGAACTTTGTACACTTACCTTTCTCCAGTCTTGATATTTTCGGCCTGGCAGAATACCGCTACCCAGAGGAAGCGACCCCCGCAGCAAGTATTAGCAGGAAAATCTTCAGGATCAGCCTTACAGCAGGGCAGCACATCGAAGTAGGAGGCAGGTAGCCAAGTTACTTCTTTGATAACTGCCCACAATGAGTGGTGGCCCTGGCTGTGGCTCCATAAAGACTGTGGGCTGACAATAGGCAGGCTTCATTTATTCCTCCGCTCTGCCCACACCTTTGCTCAGGAAGACATTCCATCCTATAAATATGTGCTGTTTTTCTGCAATACACACAATAAAAGATAAGTCCTGGAGACAGCCTACTCCTAAGAGAAACCTGAGCAGGAAAGAGTAAAATAGAACACGGTGTTTGCGAAGTGTGGCTGTGATGTTTAGAGAACTGGTCCTACTGATCTGAGTGTCTTGCCAAAGAGATAGGTGTGGGCTGACGCCAATCTGCTCTGGAGTGGGGAGTGAAACAGTCACCCCAGAGCAGCTTTCCTTTCCTGCCCACCCCCACCCTCCAGCTAAATGAAAGAAGAAAAGCTGGATCTTTATCACCACCTGCCCTTCCTAGCAGCTGCAAAGGGCCTCTGAGTACTTCCTGCCCAAGACTAAAGGTAATTTAGGCCAGAGACTCCAGGTGAGCAAGGCTAGACAGTTTCTAGTAAGATCAATATGGAAGTAAGACCAATCATTCCAATCTGAGTTCTGGCAAGGGGTCCTCCTGAGTTTGGAGCCAATGACTATTCCTCCCACCTAACTGAAGAATGGAAGGAGCTGGACCATAGTCTCATTGGCAGTTTAGACCATGCACTTATTAGCTGCAGAGACTTCATGAAGGGTTGGGGGAAGGGATTATAGATGGTAGTTGGACTTGAATCATAGACAATGCAGACTAGATGTAAAGTCCCTTCTTTCAGAGGACAATCCTCTGTATATCCACTCCAGGGGCTGGGAATTCCGCCCTGTAATATATATTCCAGATACCTTCTTGGAAACCCACCCAAGGACAAGGATGGAATTTCATCTAAGGCAATCTGCTTTCTCCTTTCCTTTACTGGTAACCCATTTAAACAACTATACTGCATTTACTCCTCACAATAATATTTCTAGTCATTTTGTATAAACACAGTAAGATATGGACTTTATCTAGTCTCTGGTAACTCAAAGAGAGGCTTCCTGGGGACATCTTAAGCAGATATTCCTGGCAATTGCTAACAGTTTTCAAAGGCCAGGTTAGTTTTCCTAACTTTGGGCAATATCTGGCTACTCAGGCACTTCTTATGGTTAACTTATCACACTTTCTTATGGTGCGTAACCACGCATGCCAAAGCCTCGTAGCTTATTCAAGACTTGCCCTAAGCTCATCCAAGTCCTGCCAGGGTCCTCTCCTTTGGGGTATAAGGAACTATGTACAATCAACTGAGGTTTCAGTCAGGTAATCTTTGCGACAGATGCCTATGAATAAATATTTCAGAATAAAATAATTCCTATATTACAAAAGCATAGCATTAACTGCTTTCTCCTGTGTCTATACAAAAAAGAATATTGCTCTAACATAAAATATGCAGCATAAAAAGAAAAGCAATATTTACTTATAGCATAAACCAGCAGACAAATAGTTTAACTTTGTGGGAAGTTCCTAGTTCTGAGTAGGTCACAATCTAACCAATAGATAGGGGAAGATAATACAAAAAAGGAGAAGTTAGACTAAAACAGAGAGCATTGGGCAGGTCTGGGTGGGTCAGCTGGTGTGCCTTCTATGGTTTCTGAATGGTAATCAACAGTTCTAACTGATCATTGGCCTTAAGGATTTCTTTTTAACAAGGGTGGTACTGGGATCAACTAAGGTTTACATAAGGCATTTGTGCTTTCTCCACTAGGAGCTGAGGTCTCAGCCTTATTTCACAATTTGACAAAAAATAAGCCTACGTTGAAAAACAAACAATTATCAGAAAAGGTAAATAAATGTGAAGGCAGGAGAACACAAAATGGTCCACAGCTAAGGCTTAAGGACAAGGAAGTCACAGCCACATAGCTAAAGAGCGCTCAACCTTGTCACAGCCCTCTCTCATTCATGATGTCATTGTAGATGCCGTGCGATGAAAACCAAATCAGACCTAGTGTCTAATTGACAAAAATTGAAAAGAGGTCACTCAGAATATTACTAAGGTTTTCGGTGTGATAAGAATTGTACCTTTAGACATGGAGGGTTAATGACTGTTTACCTAAGATTTTCTTGCCCCTTCCTCATATAGAGAATTGTTAAGATATCTCCCCATGCTATTAAAGCACTGGGGGCCATGCTCGTGCTTTAAGCAAGTAACCATCCTCCTAGCAGGCTTGAAGAGCTAAAGTAGGAGACGGGCCGCCCCTAAGCCTCCCTACGCCTGAGCAGCTACGATGACGTGCAGAGGAAGCCCCATCATCAGCACTGACGCCAACAGAGCGGCTGTCTGACAAGGACACGGGACAAGGGAGAAAAAAACGTATTTTGTCTTCTACAAGCACCCTGAGATTTGGGATCAGGGAGAGCCTCTCGCCCGCATTGGGCCCATGAATGCAGCTTAGAGAGAAGACTGAGACGGCGACAGAAGAATTTGTTCAGTGGTGAAAATCTGGCAGTAATGCAATGGTGCATCAGAAACCAAATATCTATTCACCGGTATGGCGACAAGCATCAGTTAGATTAAACCAGAGGGAGGAGGCTCAAACAACAGCTTTATAGACTAAAGGTCTGAGCCATGTTCTTGGAATTAAGAAATAAAAGATTAGAATCAAATCATCATGTAATGTGTGGACTTGACCCTTCCTCCTGAGACGCCATCATCTCAGCCCAAAATCACATTTCTTAAACAGGATCAGATACACAGGCACGCAGTCCCCTAAGGAATGAGTTAGTAGTTGAATTGTCAAAACAGCCTGGTTCGAGTCTAAACCTTGCAGCTTCTATGGATCAGACGCTCACAAACCTTGGGTGACACAGAAGTCTCTGTATAACTCTAAACCATATTTACTCCATCTTGCCTGGGCAGAACTTTTTGCAGAAAACAGAATTTGTCTGGAGAGCCTTACACAGTGGTGAGCAGGTCTAGAACAGTGCTGGGGTGGGAGAGGAATTCTCATTGATGGGAAGCAAAGTGGGTCCTGAGTTCTCGAACAGGGAGAAACTTTCCACAGGTGCTTGTGCCTAAAGAGGCAGGTCTGGGCAAGCATCGTGGCATTA
The DNA here is from genome assembly GCA_021461705.1 of Cryptotis parvus. Lineage (NCBI taxonomy): Eukaryota > Metazoa > Chordata > Mammalia > Eulipotyphla > Soricidae > Cryptotis > Cryptotis parvus. The sequence continues at coordinate 869 of JAJIBD010026135.1, read as the reverse complement.
GCTTAGGTGCAAAAATACACGCTATCAGATGGCATCACCTCTGGCTCACCTCGGCAGACTTACCAAGGCCAGAAGTCAGAGTCATCCACCTGCACTCCTAAAGCAGCCTCTCTTAATGCTCATCACCTGGTGTACGTTAGGGTCCACATGGGGTTCCCTCCCCAAATGCCCTGTCTTAGACAATAAATGGAAGGAAAATACTATCTGTTCTTTGGTATCTTGAAATATGGGCTCAAATAAAATAGTTTTATTAAGAAGATGAGAGAAGAGAGAATGAGAGGGGAAGAAGAAAAGGGAAAGGAGAAGGAGAAGAAAAGGGAAGGAGAGGGAGAGGAGAAGGAAGGTGGAAAAGAGAAAAGATTGGAAAAGAGAAGGGAAAGGGAGAGGGAGGAGGGAAAGCAGAAAGGTATCCAAGGGAGAGGGAGGAGGAAAGCAGAAAGGTATCCCCCCTGAATTAAAGGGCAGAGAAATTAAGCTCCAAAGGAGGGAGCTTGCAACTCCAGAGTGATTGCACCTCTGGACGGACCTGCTGACCCTCCCTACCAATGCAGGTGTTAACTGCACGTATGCAAAGACCAGTGAAAGCTAGTACTGGGATCGCCTGACTAACTCTCTCTAGGGTCTAAAGACTGGCCCCTGGGAACAGAGCGTCCCAAAGTCCAAGACTGCAAAGATCAGCTTTGAAAAAACTTCCTTGAGAAAAAATACAGAGAAAGAAAATAAGATCACTCCTTTTCCTTTCAACCTCCAGCATTGAGCAATGTTAAACATGAGGGCAGGGGAGCCATCACCAAACGAGCATTGATCTGAAATCAGAGGGCACAGCAGGGGCCCTACCCCATCCTGAGCACCCCTGTATGCAAGGGAAA